>JAVJIF010005733.1:0-304926 GCA_038442645.1 Agave tequilana | reverse complement strand
GCCAGCCTTCTTTGGGACCGCATGAACAGGGCTAACCCATTGGCTATCAGAAATGGGATAAATGATCCCATTATCTAATAGTTTCAGAATCTCGCCTTACTGCCTCTTGCATGAGAGGGTTAAGCCTGCGTTAGGGGTCCCTCCTAAGGGTTGCTTCATCGACTAAATGGATTCTATGTTGCACTATGGCTGGACTTATTCCCTTGATGTCCTTCATCGTCCATCCATGGCTTCCTTATGTCTTTCAGAATAGACATTAAGCTGTCCTGTTGTTGTGCTCAGTCAGTGTGATGCTATGATCTGGCAAGGTGTCCTTTCCGCCCAGTAGGCATACTTGAGGTGTTCAGTAAGGCTTTTAGCTCTAGGGAAGGTGTTGCTTCATTGGAGGCAATCTCTGGGCTTTTAATCCTAGGATGGGGTACATTTGGCTTGATGCCCAATCCACTGCTGAATCTATGATCTGGTCTAGATTAAAATCCTCAGCCTCCAGATCAAACTTTACCTCAGTTTTTCTCCATACTTTCCTCATGCTCACTGGTCAGGTTTTCAATAGAATTGACCTCAAACTTCTGATCATTGACATCCCTAGGTTGTCTTCCAAGATTGAAGACAAAGACTTCCTTCGTCATGTCTCCAAAAGTCAATCGCATGACCCGTTCCTACAGTTGATAATGGCATTGGCTGTAGCAAGGAATGAGCATCCTAAGATGACGGGAGTTTGAGACCTAAGATTGGACACAGGTTGGGTCTCAAGCACAATAAAGTCAACGGGGTAAATGAAATCCGACCCGGATGAGGACATCTGTGATTTCCCCCCTTCGAGATCTTCACAGATCGGTCAGCTAGCTGAATGGTGACTCGAGTTGGGCTTAGCTCACCCAACCCAAGTTGCTGGTATACTGAGAGGAAGCAAGTTGATACTTGCTCCCAGGTCAAGAAGTGCTCTACTGATTTCGGTCTGTCCTATGGTGCAGGAAATGGTGGGACATCCGGGATCCTTGTATTTCACCGGAATGGAACCAGACAGAATTTCGCTTATATTGGTTTCCAAGACACTTTCTTGGGCACATTGGTCTTTCTCTTCTTCGTACACATATCCTTAAGAAATTTGGCATAAGCCGGGAATTGTTGGATAGCGTCAAGAAGTGGCACATTCAATTTGACCTTGTTGAACATCTCTAGCATTTTCACCATGTGCATATTCTTATTATTGTTCCTAAGCCTATTGGGAAAGGGTGCTACAGGCTTATGAACTTGTTCAGCAGCTTTGTCCTCGTCAGATGTTTGTTGAGCGGATTGGGAGGAACTAGCAGAGGTGGAGGCTGGAGTGGGATCAGGATGGACTGGACTTTTCTGTTGGTAGACCTGGTTGTCTACCTTCTTTTCAGATCACAGTGTGTGAACAGCATTGCACTGGTTAATCGATGGATCCTAAATTTCATATGCTTGACTGAGGTTTTTGGGTTAACTAGCGGCTGACTAGTAAAGTACCTTTTGGTCTTTCACTTAGGGAGCTAGCTAATTGGCTCATCTGTATTTCCAATCTCGATATGACCTGTGAATGACTGTTCAAAGTTTGTCCCTGGTTTTGCATAAAAGCAGTTTGGGACTTTATGAAAGCCTCTATGCTCTCCTCCAATTTACTGATTTTCTTTTCCATTGTGAGCCTTGGGAGGAGGAAGCTGGGGCTTGACTGGGAAAAGTTGGTGAAGGAGTAGGATGGTGAAATTGTTGGAAAAATTAGGCCTGGAGGATTCTTTGGGCCCAGGAGAAATTGGGGTGGTTTCTCTAGCCGGGATTGTATGTTTGTGAGTAGGGGTTGTGTGGCGGCCGTGAATAAGCCGCGTTCATATGTTCCGGTGGCACTTGCTGGCATGAAAAATAGGGCACTCTTTAAAAACATGGTTTGGTGCCTGACAATATGAACAACCCGGATTGTGAATTGGTGGTGGGTTGATCTGGTTGACACTTGGCAGGCTCTTTGTTTCCAGAGCCTCTATCCTCCTCATTAGGGTAGCAATCTTAGCCTCGGCAGCTATGGATGATTCTAGAGATAGGAGCCCTCCTCTTGAAGCATAGATTGTGAATTCCTAGGTTTCTCCGAGGCTGGCTCCCATTAAAGGGTTTTCTCAGCTAAATCCTCAATAAATCCCAACCCTGATTCTCATCCTTCTGCAAGAACCCTCCCTGACACATCGTTTCTAACAGGGTCTTTGTTTGATAGCCTAGACCATCGTAGAGAATCTGGCACTGACGCCATTTCTCCACGCCATGATGAGGGTACTGAGCTAGGAGATCTTTGAATCGCTCAAAGTATCTCCAAAATGGTTCGCTCGGTTCTTGCCTAAACTGCATAATGTTCTTCCTAATGAGGGCAGTTTTGTGAATTGGGTAGAATTTCTTCAAGAAGGCCTTGACGAAATCATCCCATGTCGTGACTGAATCAGCTGCCAAGCTGTACAACCATTTCTTAGCTAGGTCCTTTAGGGAAAAGGGATGAAATGTAACCTAACGGCATCGTCTCCTAGCTGGGGTATACGCATCATAAGGCATACTTCTTCAAATTCCTAACAAAGAAGTATGCGTCCTTCGATTCTAAACCATGAAATTTGGAGAGTGTTAATGAATTGGGGCTTTTACTCAAAATTATTGCTGTTTGCTTCAGGAAGTTTTATGCAAGATGGAAGTGAAGTTCTGATCGGGTAAAATCTATCCTGAAGTGACGCCATCACCGGTTTCTGGATGCAAGGGTAGAGAAGTGTTTCTTGTTATCTGGAAGTTGCAGGATCTCTCACCCACTCTTGCATGCAGCACCCACAAACAACGTACAAACAACAAACAAACGAAAGAATGAAAAACAAACAAAAAAGTAAAAATAACCACAAGCCTTAGTCTAAGGTACCTGGACCTAGACGACTCCTAACTAGTCGATTCTCCGGGGAAGGTTGTTGTAGGAATTCGACTACAAGCTAATCGGCCAGGAAAGGGCAAAGATCGGGGGGAGGTATCTGGGCGGAGCCACGGGCCTAATTACGCCAAAACACGGAGCTTTCGAGACTTTGCCTCTCAATCCACTTTCCTTAGACACCGATTTTGCAGGAGTATAGTTCTTACAATTTCCAACCTCGGTTAATCTCTTAGTGAGTCCGAGATGTCCATAGGGCCAACGTCTATTGATTTTTAGTTAAGGCTTGGAAAATGTGAGTGCACTTGGAGATGGTTTTTTGGGCTAAGGAAGGGTGATAAAATCCCCACCTTATCTTGTTTATTTGGGTTTTGCCCTTAATGTCAATTGTGCAAGTGTGCAGTTTATTCACAACAAGTTAACATTCAAAGTGTAAATCACTTCAAAATGTTGGTCCTATTTTATATGAATGCACACGTACCTTGTCTCCAGCACTCTTCAACAGAAATTGAAATGAATTGAAATAGACACGTGCTCTAAATGCAAAAGTCTAATCCAGATTTTAATTAAGCAACAAGTGGATTCTATTGAGATTATTACACATGCATAAGGTGAAGCATCCAAGGAAACTAAAAATTTAGAAAGCAATTTTTTAGCGGCTTTCGGCAACCCTGCAAACGAGTTTGTTAGTACTTCAATCGGAAAAACTCACTTTTACATGAATTTTCTGAGGGCAAATGAATCCTCGCGCAATGTCCTTGGCCACCTCTTTCGCTTCCCGTGATAGTGAGCTCCTTGGTACTTCTCCTACACACAAAAAGAACAATCTTTAGTAGTGAACAATAAAGCCGTTCCCTCCCCGGCAACGACGCCAAAAATTTGATCGGCAAAAAGCAAGCACAAGAAAAGTAGAAAGGGAGTGGGTCAAAGTTACTGCTTTTGCGATTCTTCCATAGTAGCGAAGTGGCTATACAGGTCGTATCCACAAGGAGGGAGAGCGATGGAAGCTTGATGCGGCTTTTATGTTCAAGAAAAGAGAATGTTCTTTGTTTCCAAAAAGATTTGAAAAGTGAAAACAAGTTGTTTCAAGAATTGTTGGAAAATGTTTTGGTGGTTTGTAAAAGTGGGTTTTCTTAATGGTAAAAACGCGTGGCTAACTTTCTACTAATTGCTCCCACTATCCCTAACTTCTTGAAGATGTGCCTCACGATGGATCATAGGCAAGCTTACCCCTTATGCAATGGAACTATTCACGTGGAAATCGAGTGAAAGTTCTTCCTATAACTTTACTTTACATGGTAAAAACTCGGACATTCCCATATCAAGATCCATTAGAAGGCGAGAATACGGAAAGACGTGAGTGCACTAATGGTATCAGCAAAGTTAAAAGGAAAGTCTCTAGCTTACAACAACAAGTAGAGTACAAAACCCATAGATCATCAAAAAAAACCATTTAAGTATGAAATATAAGAAGGTAAATACTTGTAGGTAAGTTAGAGTTATAACCCTCATCTTAAGATGCCATAGCTCTCGTTTGCACAAGGCTTGTTTGACACTATTGACTCATGCGGGTTATCATCAAGTAGTTAAAGATTAGTGGGTTAGTAGTTAGTTAGTCATGCAATGGAGGAGTTAGCTACACATGGTGAAGAAAGAACAACAAAAGAAAAGAGATAAAGAGAAGGAGTTACACTAAAGCAAGAATGTAAAAGCAAATGAAAACAACTAGTAAATGGAAAGAAGAAAGAGAAGTAATTACTTGTATTATCTTGTCACCTTCCAATACAACTTGTACACACTCTCTCTCTTTCACTCTAATGGCTAAAGCTAGAACTAGAAGAAGAACAACAACAACAACTACAAACTAAAAATAAAACTACACAACTTGCTCTAACTCTGGATCTGCTCAAACTGAAGACCCCAAGGGGGTATTTATAGGCACCAGGGGAAAGGGGGCCACGTGGGAAGCACGTGGCCCAAAGCGCAGGCGCGCGCCCCAAAGACGCGGCCCAAGCAGGGCGGCGCGCGCCCAGTTTTGGGCAGTGCGTCGCCCAGTCTGTCTTCTGTCCACCTGAGCTCCTGGATTTGCGATTTGATGCCCTGGGCTGACAAAATTCTCACTCTAAGGTCAATGGCTACTTGGTAGGCTCTTAATCACCAATTAAATGGTGATTTAGGTCTTCTTCTTCATTTGTACACCATGGACCTAGGATCAAGCAAGCAAGGTTTTATTAGCAAAATTTTACATGAAATAAATATGAGAATGTGATGAAAATTATGTAAAATTAGAGACTAATCAGTGTACAAGGTATTGGTTTTGGGTGTATCCAAATCAGGAAAGGAAAATCTCAAGCGGATTGCTTGGGGACTGGACATAGGTCACAAGGACCGAACCAGGATAAATCTCTCGTCTTTGTGTTTGCACTTTTCTGAGTTTTATCTTGTGAATTTTTTATTTCCTGTAAGTAGTTTTATTTACTAATTTATAAATACTATTCACCCCCCTCTAGTGTTTGTGTTGCTTGAATATAGATCCTACAAGTTTATGGCGGTGAAAGTGACTTCCCCATGAGTGAGTTCCATGCATTAGGATGGATTCATTCCTCCAAGAAGAGCTAGTGGCCAAGAATGGTAAGCTTTGTTCTCGACAAACTGAAGGAGCCATTTGTGTGGTCTGGGTTCTACATACCAGTCAGGGCTATCCAATACGGGATCCCATAGAGCAATCATCACTTCTTCGCCATATGGAGCGTTACAATCCAGAGACTTGCACGTTATTCACCCCAGCGAAGAGATGGGTTTTGCCCTGCATGAGATGTATCAAGTCTCATGGCTGGTGATAGGGGATCTCTCGTATGAAGAATACGTTCCAATCATGGAGGAGTGCATCTAATGAAGAAGGATGCTCCTCTTGTATATGAGACGTACTGAGAAATGATGTGCCATTTTCATATTTGCGCCCAAATGACCTGGTTGAGATCCAGAATAAAAAGACAGATGGCTTAGGCGAGCTATCTTTTCAGGGCATGAGTGACAAGACCGACCCGGTGTCTCGCTTAGCTCCAAACACTGACGCGTAGGTCGAGGTGAGGATCGATGCGTCTGTAAGCTGGTATACCACGGAGTCCAACAAGGACATTTTCAAACCAGACATGGTCTTTGAAAGTTTCCATCACTAGACCAGGATCCCAATCTCTGATAGAGCTCTGCTAGTTAGATTTTTCAATAATATGGTTGAAGCGATATGTTGTGCCGACACTACCGCATGAAGTCATCGTCGCCGATGTGGTGTACCCGATTATTCTATTAGCATTCGGTCGATCTCTTGCCTTGATCCCAACAATGGTGGGCTACATTCAAAGCGAGCTATGGGTTTTGATGAAAATCTTTTGCCATGTGGAAACTCTCGTAGATGAAGAGGGCAATGCACTTATGGATCAGAACGACACACCCTAGTTGAAGATGCCTAACCCTAAGGTTAAACTGCCATACACCTACCTGGTGGTATGGTACGATATGCATTGCCTATCCCTGATGACAGCGGTGCAGGCATCAGAATGCTTCGTGCCTTTCGTGCAAAGTCTAGGGCACTCGAGTTCGAATCACTCCTATATGTTCTTCATTAGAAGAATTATTCAGAGTGGGATGAACTACTGCTCGCCGGTGCCTCCCTGAAGTTCATGACGTATCTTATGGGGATCATTTCTTGGACTTTGTAGGTCCAGATGGATTCACCACCCTATCCACCGGTATCTTTTGTTGGCTGATCAACATCCGGCCTAGATATCTGGTCTTCCATTAGGGAAACATCTGCATGATTGAGCCATATATGCCTAGTCAGTTTGCCAGGTAGTTTGGATACGATCAACTTTATGTCAGCAATCCAAACTCCAGCCTACGCTTCAGCGGGGTGCTTTTCGTAGTGGGCGGACGTGGTACTTCAGCTTAGCTGAAGGGACTACAGCTATCTTAGTCTCCCACAGAAGACGCCTAACTTCTATTCCAGCCTCAGCTTCTGTCAGTGGTACGTCATTACCAAGATAGCACCGTGCTATGGAATAAATACTTCTTGTATCAAGGCCATCAAGTCTAAATATAATGCCCGCAAGGGTTCTAAGGCTACCCGCATGAGGGGGATGAATGAATTTTTGCAGGCCGCGAGAGAGACGATGAGTATGACGTGGCCCAAGGATCGGAGCATGGTGCAAAGACTGCTGAGGATTGATCGGCGAGATGAAACTATCAGACTTTGGCGAAGCATGTTCGGCCATTATCTTCTAAGGCTGGTTCGAGTCAGAAAAAGGCACGCCGAGAGCCCAAAGCTGAGGACCTTTGAGAGGGATTTCAAGATCAGAGATGGAACCTGAACCAACTCGTGTCGACTCCAATGAAGACGAAGAGTCCATTGTTCAGTTATGTTCGAGGAGACATTGAACCCAAGGTCCTGCAGTTGCCACCATCGAGAAGGTGCCAGAAGGACTCGCAGAGGGGCAGGTGATCAGGAGCGAACCTATGCCAAAATCGATAACTGTTGAGACTGCTCCCTCTACTCCTCCCCAGAGTTAGAAAGAGCCGACCCAAAACATGCAGTTGGGTTCCCTGATCGAGATGATGCCATCTACAGCGATGCCACAGCAGAGTCCAACTACTAGGCTCGTGGTGACTAAGCCCCCAGTAGTTGAGGTTACGCCTACCCAGGTGTCGTCTTCCTCATCTAGTGAGAAGGTGGATTACTCTGTGGAGGATGTTAACTGGAAGAATGTGCTTCCTGCGCCTGATCATAGTAAATTCTCACTCTTAATTGTCAAGGACATGGAAGTCACCTCCGCGAAAGGTAAGCTCGGCTCCGTTGTACCTTTCTTTGTAGTTTGTATAGACATGTTTCTGATATTTTATCTTTTTGGTACCTTTTTTAGGAACTCTGGTAACCGATTCCAACAAGGCGACCATCAACCTTGCTGACACTATGGCATAACCAAGCCAACATGAACTAAAGACTTCTGTGACCATCACTGAAGGGCTTACCACAAGTGTTGTCAGTTTTGGGGCGAGTCTTCTAAGCCTGGAAGCTTGCAAGTTTCTGAAGAAGCTATTACTACCATTGTCGAGGAGACATTCTCTAGCATCACTGATATAATCGAGTAACCACCCAGGCTGGGGCTCAGAGGTTCCTATGAACGAAGCTGGAAGGGCTTCTACAAGTGCTGGGGACGTGGCGGAGGGACTATCCTTGCCCAAGGAATCTCATGAAAGAGTCTCATCTCCAATTCTTCAACCAGATGGGATATAGCAAAATTCTTATTTCACAACTCTGGTTCTTCAAGTTGTTGTTAACACTGTTGCAGTGGTTATAGGATATCTCGTGCTGGCTTAAACATCCCCTTCAATCATAAGACTAAGTGCAGAGAAAGGCTCTGTTGCTGCCTCAGTGGGGGAGACTATGGTGGCCCATCCTACGATCGAAGTTGCCATAACCTAGGATTCTGCTCTCTTTTCAATATTTGAAGTTCCTGTGGTAACTTCAGAGAGTAGGGTTCTCCTAGTCCAGCTTGCGCCGGCAAACATGGGGTGACAAGTGCACCTCCTTCTACCCCTGAGAGCTTACCTACTACAGTTGCAGAGACAGGGTGGATGAGCGCATCCAGCCAAACCTGCATCGATAGTGGACATCTTGAAAATTTTGATCCATCATATGATTGACCAGCTCTTCTCCATGATGACATACTGCACTGAACTGGTACTTTCTAAATATACCCCTTTTGAGCTCGTGTGGCCACTACTCGAGAATCATGTCGAGAACATCGGGAAAGTTAAAAGTTCTGATTGAGCTGAGGTGCCAGGCGCCGTAGAGCAGCTGGGATCCTATGCAGCAAACTTGCAAAATCTCAAAGGTGCCAGCATAGTAGAGACTGCTCCACTAGTTTTAGGTAAACTCCTTGCTGAACAGGAACACTCCTTTGAAGAAGCTGAAAAAGATATAGCCGAGAGAACCCATCAACTAGATGAAACTAGGGTTAGCTATCAGGCTTATCTGATGATCTTCAGAAGTTAGAGTTTAATGCCAAAAGTACAGAGCTGGTGATAGTGAGTGCTCATGAAGCCATCGTCAAGGTGCAGTCCTTACTAGAAAATAATAAGTAGATTCTGGTGTCGGAGAAGAAGAAGATGGAGGACCTCGAGGCCACTAGGGGTAAGGTGCAGCAAGAGCTGAATGCCGAGTTTTCTGAGTTGCAAACCCTCCCGGTCAAAATTTGCCACCAAGAATCTGTTAACTGAAGAAGAGCTACGGAATAAGGCCTTGGCTGAGGTCAAAGAGACTTACTAAAGGGACATCCAAGAGCTCATACAGCAGATAAAGTCTCTTTCTCTCTCTCTCAGCGAGATTAACTTTCTCTTTTTGTAACACTTGTATCTTTTTTTGAATAAAATACAAATCATTATATCACTCTTACTATCTGACTGGAATAAAAGTGATAAATTTTGCTTTATGAATCTTGTCTGTTTTTTATATTAGAAAATCAGACTGAATGAAGAGAATAATTTTAATTGCCAGAGATGTGATATAACTTAGCAAATAATGATTAGGTAACTTCACTATGGAAGTTGAGTAGGAAAGGTGTAGTTTTAATTAAAAATATCTTGTTTTTGTTAGAAAAAATTGAGAAGATTACTATCAGAGGTATAGTTTTGAACATATCAGTGAGATTTACTAGAGGTGCAATATTAAATTAGCAATCGAAGAGGTGTGGTATTAACCAAAGATCTGGTTTTCATTTGAGAAAATCGAGAAGACTACCGTCAGAGGTGTGATATTAACTGTTGGCCCAAAGGCCTATCACTCTAGTTTTGATGATGATTAACTCATGTAGTTATAGTACTAATGATCTTGTGCTTAATTAGTTTTAGATATTTGATCAAGATCTTAGTAGGTGATTAGCTTCAACAGAGGAGTTTTGGGAGCTGACACATGTAGATTCAATAGCTCGTGCGTCAAGATTGCATCTAGCACTTGGTTGGAGTCAAGCTCATTAGATCGTGTTTGGATCGAGTTGGCTTTGAGACAAGAAGACCTCGGTTTATTTAGTTTAGTAGTTTAGATCTTGTGTAAAGGTAGAGGTATTGATATGCTCAAGTTCACATACACACACAAGTTTAAAGTTTGGTTTCAATTTAACCGGCTTTGGATTTCATGTCAAAAACATAGATATGTTATTTACATGTATATCGGATTCTATCCAATATATTATGCTTCAAATTTGTTTCAATATCATGGAGAAAACGGTTTCATTTCAAAAATTCAAGTTTTGGAAAATATGGATTTTGTGTCTTAGCCAAATTTCAATATCACAAAAATGGTTCAAATAGTTTGTAATATGTGTTGATTTTTGGTCACACATGTTTGGTATTCAAAGATCTTATAAGAACTTATTTTTATGGAATTTATGTGATTTTATAGGATTTAATTGAAATTAAAAATAAGTTTTCAATACCCAAAATCCCCAGCCAGACTGACTGGCGGTCGACCGCGCTGGTCGACCGGACCAGTGGTCGGTCGACCGGACCGGTCGACCGATGAGCACAAATGTGCACGGCCAAATGGCTTGAGGGTCGATCGACCAGGGCGGTCGACCGTCCAGAGAGCTTTGCTCTCAGGATTTGGCCTAGGTCGACCAGGAGGTCGACCGGCCAGAGAGCTCTGCTGTCTAGTTCTGGTCTCGGTCGACCGCGCGATTAACCGATAGGTCAAAGCCTGGAATCGGTCGACCGGGCTGTCAACCTGCAGGCTACAATGGTCATAAATATGACCGTTGGTCAGTCGACCGGCAGCAGACTTTTCTGCTGACTTTGACCCAACGGCTAGTTTTTTGTTTGGGTTATAAATACCCATCCCTTTGGGCTGTTTTGATCAAGAATTTCAAGAGCAAAAATTTTTATCTTTACAAGTTGTTTAGCAACAAGTTTTCAAAGAGTTTTGGGTAAAAAGATTTATCTTTATTTGTTTTCAAGGGTTGGAAAAATCTAAGAAAAATAGAGTATTTGGGATATTGGTTTTGATCTTCATTTTTATCCTCTTCTAGATGTTTTCCCAAGTATTTTTCTTTTTTTTTGATTTCCAAACACCTTGTATTCTCACACTTGAGCTATCATATCTATCCTATCTATAGGATCTTTTTTTGTGAGGAAAATTGGTTTGTGATTTGTTGAGACCACCAAGTGTTGTAATCCTCTTTGTTTTGTGTTATCCCTCTTGTGTAGAGGTAATTGTGGTGGAGTTTGAGTTTGTTGGTATCCCTCTAAGTGTAGAGGTGATTGTGGTTGGTTTGCCTTTGTGCCTATCCCTCTAGTGAGAGGTGATTGTGTTGGCTTTGTTCCTATCCCTCTATTGAAAGGTTGATCTTGTGTGGCTTAGTGCCTTGCCTCTTGTGTAGAGGTTATTTTTATTTGAGAGAGGAGTTTGTTACTCTAAGTTTGTATTACCCAAATCTATAGTGGAGGTTCCTTGTGTGGGAAGTCCTGTGTGGACGTATAGTGGAAATCCTTCTGTGTGAAGGCGGGGACGTAGAGCAGTGGCTCGAACATCGAAACATTTCTCGGTGTTTGTGATTGATCCACTATCTCTAAACTCTCTCTTTTATACCTTGCATTGTTTCATATTGTTCATATCATTCATATATGCTTGGTATTGTTTGTGTGTGCCATACTTGTGTTGAACCAAGAGAGCTTCATATAGCACCTCAACTCTTATTTAGAGGAATCTAGAGGAGTTAGTCTAGAGCCCCTCACCGGAATTCGGCTACACTTTTTGGTTACACTAAGTGTGTTGCAATTAGTTTTTAATTCCGCATCATTTGTCACTAGATTAGCCATATGCCTATTCACCCCCTCTTGGTGTATTTTTCAATTGGTACCAGAGCCTACGCTCCTGATATTAGGTTTAACTACCTAGGAGTGAGATCTTGGCTAGCTAATCTAGTATTTGTATTTGCTCACATACTTGTTTACACACACTCATGGATCACCTTGCCCCTCCCATGTTTGATGTTTCTAACATCGATATGTGAAAGCTTAGAATGAGTACTTACTTAAAACCCTACGCTTACATGTTTACCTTGCCACTACCAAGAAATCTTATCTTGGTAATAGCAAGCATATAGAGTCCAATACACAAGCCCTAATGGCACTTAGGAACACATTAAGTAAAGAATATTTATGTACGATTTCTTTTTGTGATTCTACTTTTGCAGTGTGGAGCACTTTGACCTCTCCCAAACTACAAACGAAGAAATATGTAGAGGAGGAACCCCTGGTGGATGAGTCCAAGCAAACTTGCTACATGGCCCAAGGGAATGACTCCCTTGAGGTAAACTCGGAAACTCATTTAAATGATTGTGCTAGTTCTTCAGGTGATGACCATGTGGATGTTGGTGCCTTAAATGAAGAACTTTCCATTGTGTGTGAAAACTTGCTAGAAAAATACCAAGTTCTGAAAAAGAAAACTTTTAAAATGAAAGAAGAAAATAAGGATTTATTTTCAAAACTTAACATGAATATGCAAGAGAGGGATGAGATTTCAATTGAAAGGGACTCATTGAAATCCCAACTTCACCTTACCCTAAAAGAAAATGAAATTTTGAAAAAGAAAATGATTGTGACATTGTTTTGAAGAAAAATAAAGTTCTATCTTCAAAACTTGATTTTGTTTTAAAAGAAAATGAATCTTTAAAAATAAAATTTCTTCAATTTCAAAAGAGCTAGATTTGGTTTGAAAGGAAAATATTTCTTTGAAAAATGATTTTTCTTCACATGCTTGTCATGCTACTATTGCTTCATCATCTATTGTTGCATGCTCCACTTTGTCTTCAAGTATTAAAAATAATATATGTTTGCTAAAGAAAAGTGTTGATTTTTTGGGCTCCACTTTGAGCCAATGTGCTATGGATCACAAGCAATTAGAATCCATCTTTCGTAAGAACATGCACCTCATATTCATGCACACCATACACGGCATACACATGCTTCTCATGTTCACACACATGATACTATGTATGCTCATGTGCACACTTGTACACATTGTGGACGTACAGGCCACCTTGCAAAATTTTGTTATGATAGATTAAATAATTCAAATTTTGTAAATAAATTTATTTGGGCTAGGAAAGGTGCTAACCCCCATGGACCCAATACAGTATGGGTACCAAAATCCACTCCTATTTTATTTGATGTAGGTGTGGGCTCTCACTTGACGTGAGAGTATTGGTGCATTGAGGTGAAAGCGTTCCGAGCTATATGGTGACACTTTTGGATGCATCACTTTCAAGAAATGTTTGGTGGGAGGACCACCTGGTTTGGAGATATAGAGATTAGCCCTAATGGTTTTGGTAACTATCTCTACCTCCCATTTAGTTTACATGCTTTCATTGATTGATTTTTGGCATATTTTATTTTCATGTTCATTATGTTTAAATGCCATGTTAATTAGACTTGTTATATACATATGTAGTATTTGAGATACACCCCATGTTCATATGGACTTACATCTTTGTGTTCTCACTTTAGTTTAACTATTATGTATATTCTAGTTCTAAAGTATGTGCATTTAATCAAATGATCATAGTTGTTTATGATTTTGTACTTCATGCTTTGATTACTTGTTTAGATGTATTTTTCATTAAAACTTGTGTATATACTTGTACAACTAGTGAGCCACATTTGATTATTTTATGTTTGTGCTATGTTGCTCATTTGTACTCATTAGATGTACTTGTATAGCCTAGTTTTGATAATTCTTCTATTTTAACTTGTATTCCCTATTTTCATACATGTTTTTCATGATATGTCTTTAGCTTCATGAATATGATAATTTTGTTAAAACTTTAGATATACATATACCCTTGAGTCAATTGCTTTTCATGCAAATTTTTATTATGGACTCATTTGTGTTTAGGATATATATGTATACTTCTAGTTTTAACTAAACATACATATACCTTGGAGCCTATTTAGTTTTGATGATTTTCATGTTTTTCTTGAGAAAGAATTTCATATGAGCTTCATTGCCTATTTTCATGATTATGCTTTACACATGATTCTTGTACACTCAAATTATTTGTGTTTTCATTACTTTATTTTATGAGTACTAGTTGAGCTTTAGATATCTTGAGTGTAAATTTTATGTAAAATGCATGCTTCATGAAATATATGATTTGGTTTCATACTTTTGAAGAATTTACAACTAGTTATTTCAAATTGTCTTAAACTAGTTCATATTCTTCACTTGGTAGAGTTTTCAAACTTGTTAAGCTATTTTCAAACTCATATTTTTGAAAACCCTTACCAACCCAAGGCGGTTGGATAGGTGACCATGCCTTGTATGCTCTTATTGAAAATCTATTTAAACATGTGCATGAATAGGGTGGTAGACATGAGTTATACACTTGATCCTCATTATATTTTCAATTAGCATCACAATTGATAGTTTTATGTTTGTATACTCATATTTGTGTTTTCTATATATGTATACTTTAAACTTCAATTAATATCAATTTCAATTGGTATTTCCATTTTTATACATATATATGATTTGATTGTGCTTATTTTATAATATCTTTACATTGTTAAAGTACAAATTATATTTATGCTAGCCCTGACTAATTTTTAATGTTAATTGATATCTTTATGATTTTATGCATTGTTTTCAATAGTATTTCAATGCTTATCATTTCAATTGGTATTTCAGTTAGTGTCAAAATACTTCATATTTTACCTTGCAATTGGTATCAAGAATTTACAAGATATTCATTGGTATCAAAGACTGACAATGTTTCATTTTTAATTGGTATCAACATTTACTATTGGTATCTATATTTTCAATTGAAATCTATTTTTTTATTGGTATCTAAATTTTTTTTCAATTGGTATAATCTATTGGTACTTAAAAAAAAATTTTAGGTGGTACCAACTTTTGTTTTGTCAAGTACAATTTAATTTCATTGATATCACAATTTATTTTGTTACTTCAAGATAATTCAAAATTTGTTTTAAAAATTGATTTCAAAATGTTTTGATATGTATTGCTTATATGCAAGGTGAGCTTAATTTCTTCTCTATATATAGATTCATGTTGAGTGTATCTCTAAGGAGTTTGACCTCTCTTCTTTATGTGATACACGTGTGTAGGGGGAGCTTCACATCTCCATTTATACATTGTATATTATGCTTTATGTGGTTAGGGTCTAGTCATCTCTTTTCATATAAATGCAACTACACAGGGGGATTTAACTTTACGTCTCTCCTCTTCATGAATGTTACATCGTATATATAATTTTATTGTTTGATTTGTTTTCGCCCTTTGTTGATGAATTGACAAAAAGGGGGAGAAGAATTTGAGTTTATA
This sequence comes from Agave tequilana, assembly GCA_038442645.1. Taxonomy (NCBI): domain Eukaryota; kingdom Viridiplantae; phylum Streptophyta; class Magnoliopsida; order Asparagales; family Asparagaceae; genus Agave; species Agave tequilana. Next base: position 289,627 of record JAVJIF010005733.1, on the reverse strand, counting down.
TATGTATGTTTATATTTGTTGTTTATGCATATATGTCAAAAAGGGGGGAAAGTGTTTTGTTTAGTTTATGTTTATGCACTTTATTGAATATCTATATTGTTTATTGCTATGCATGAGTTAAGGGGGAGCTTCTATAAGGCTTAACTTTAATCCATGCATATATAACTCCATGAGTTTTGTCATCATCAAAAAGGGAGATTGTTGGCTCAAAAGCCCATTGCTCTAGTTTTGATGATGATTAACTCATGTAGTTATAGTACTAATGATCTTATACTTAATTAGTTTAAAATATTTGATCAAGATCTTAGCAGGTGGTTAGCTTCAACAGAGGAGTTTTGGGAGCTAACACATGTAGATTCAAGAGCTCGGCGCATCAAGATTACATCTAGCACTCGGTTGGAGTCAAGCATGTTGGATCGTATTTGGATCGAGTCAGCTTGGAGACAAGAAGACCTCAATTTGTTTAGTTTAGTAGTTTAGATCTTGTGTAAAGGTAGATAGTATTGATATGCTCAAGTTCACATACACACATAAGTTTAAAGTTTGGTTTCGGTTTAACCGGTTTTGGATTTCATGTCAAAAACATAGATACACTATTTACAAGTATATCAAATTCTATCCATATACAATATGCTTCAAATTTATTTCAATATCATGCTTTTGTATTTACGTGAGTTTTGGAGAAAACGGTTTTTCATTTCAAAAATCCAAGTTTTGTAAAATACGGATTTTGTGTTTTAGCTAAATTTCAATATCACAAAAATAGTTCAAATAGTTTGTAATATGTGTTGATTTTTGGTCACACATGTTTGGTATTCAAAGATCTTATAAGAACTTATTTTTTGTGAAATTTATGTGATTTTATACGATTTAATTGAAATTAAAAGGACAAGTTTTCAATACCCAAAGTCCCCAGCCAGACTGACTTGCGGTCGACCGCGCTGGTCGACCGTACCGTCGACTGATGTGCACAAACGTGCAAGGCCAAATGGCTTGAGGGCTGGTCGGCCAGGACGGTCGACCGGGACGGTCGACCGTCTAGAGAGCTCTGCTCTCTGGATCTGACCCCGGTCGACCGGCCGAGAGCTCTACTCTCTGGTTCTGGCCTCGGTCGACCTCGCGGTCGACCGATAGGTCAAAGCCTGGGATCGGTCGATGGCAGGCTGCAACGGTCATAATATGACCGTTGGCCGGTCGACCGGCAGCAGACTTTTCTGCTGATTTTGACCCAACAGTTAGTTTTTGGTTTGAGTTATAAATACCATCCCTTTGGGCTGTTTGATCAAGAATTTCAAGAGCAAAATTCCCATCTTTACAAGTGTTTTAGCAACAAGTTTTTCAAAGAGTTTTGGGTTAAAAGATTTATCTTTATTTGTTTTCAAGGTTAAAAATCAAAGAAAAATAGAGTATTTGGGATATTGGTTTGATCTTCATTTTTATCCTATTCTAGTTGTTTTCTCAAGTATTTTTCTTTGTGTTTTGATTTTCAAACACCTTGTATTCTCACACTTGAGCTATCATATTTATCCTATCTATAGGATCTTATTTTTGTGAGAAAAATTGGTTTGTGGTTTGTTGAGACCACCAAGTATTGTAATCCTCTTTGCATTGTGTTATCCCTCTCGTGTAGAGGTGATTGTGAAGGAGTTTGAGTTTGTTGGTATCCCTCTAAGTGTAGAGGTTATTATGGTTGGTTTGGCTTTGTGCCTATCCCTTTAGTGAGAGGTGATTGTGTTAGCTTTGTGCCTATCCCTCTATTGAGAGGTTGATTTTGTGTGGCTTAGTGCCTTACCTCTTGTTTAGAGGTTATTGTTGTTTGAGAAAGGAGTTGTGTACACCAAGATTGTATTACCCAAATCCTTGGAGGTTCCCTTTGTGGGAAGTCCTGTGTGGAGTATAGTGGAAATCCTTCTGTGTGAAGGCGGGGACGTAGAGCAGTGGCTCGAACCTTGAAACATATCTCAGTGTTTGCAATTGATCAACTATATCTAAACTCTCTCTCTTTTATACCTTGCATTATTTCATACTGTTCATATTGTTCATATCATTCATATATGCTTGGTATTGTTTGTGTGTGCCATACTTGTGTTGAGCCAAGAGAGCTTCATATAGTATCTCAACTCTTATTTAGAGGAATCAAGAGGAGTTAGTCCAGAGCCCCTCACTGGAAATTCGGCTACAATTTTTGGTTACACTAAGTGTGTTGCAATTAGTTTTTATTCCGCATTATTTGTCATTAGATTATCCATACACCTATTCACCCCCCCCTCTAGGTGTATTTTTTCATTAACATGATAGGGATTGAATTTGTGATCTGTGCAAACTGAATTGTCAGAGGGATGATGTTAACCTAGCAGGGTTGTATGCTAGAGGCAATGGTTAACTTAGCATCGAAAGATCTCATTTTCACTGAGAAATTTGAGGAGATCAATGTTAGAGGTATAATGTTAACTTAACAGTTAGATGTGCCAAAGTATAATGTAAACTTAGCGCTGAAGAGGTGTAGCATTAACCAAAGATCCCATTGTCATTTGAGAATAACGAGAAAACTACTGGCAGAGGTGTGATATTAACTTGACAAAAAATATTTGCTGCTTGAGGTGTAATGTTTAACATAACAATGATTTGAGCAAGTCTAGTCAGAGGTGTAATGTTAACTTGACTAAGATTGATTTTGCAATTTGAGCAATTTTAGTGGACATGTCATTCTATTGAAGAGAATTGACAAGGCTAGTTTAATCCGTTGGGGATATATTGAAGTCTTACTATCAGAGGTATAATATTAACATGACATATTCGATCTATAATCATTTCAGTGGGAAAATAGATATAGTTTTCTGTGGTCCTACCATTCTATGGAAAGGAATTGGTAAGAAATTTTGGTGGGTTAACAAGATCAGGTCCCTTAAGATTTTTTGCAAATCCTTAACTATCAGCAGATTCGATTTGCCGTTACCAAATAACGTTTGAGTTGGGCTAGTCATGTTATTCCCCTCAGCATGATGAGTAGTTGAGGATTTTTCGTTTGGCTTAAAAGCCAACTTTTTCCTCTATCCTTAGCCGTCGGAGGCATTGGATTGTTCTTGATATTTTAAGTAACGTGGTGTATTTTCTGGGTTCTCATTCTGCAGATGACTTCTAAAATTTTATTAGGGACTAAAGAAATGAGTACAGACTCGGTGGGGAGTATATTAGGAGATTAATATTCCTCATGAAATTCTCTCTGATCTTAAGTCCATCGCCACACTTTGAATTGAATGTAGAAACACTGAAAAGGCTCTACAAAGATGCATTGTGAACCTTCTTTAATGAGTTTCGCTTGATAAATCATCAGATAACTCATTTCACCCATCATAGGAACTGATCGATCACCACATCTTGATATTGGAAAGGTTCCGCAAAGATGCATCATGAGCCTTCTTTGTTGGCCCAAAGGTTACAATCACCGGTTTTGTGTTTTGATGATAACAATATATATGTCATTATTTAGTACTAATCAAGTTTAAGTGTTTTAAGTGTGTTTCAGGATTCAAGTAGATTCAATAGGTTTCTTTCTCTAAAGGAAGGTGTTGATAGCTCAAGGGTACTTAAGTACGGGATTAAAGCTCAAAGCACTCAACATCGCAATCAGAGAAGCCCGCTTGAAGATTCTTGTAATCGCTTAGAACCTTATAAGAAGTTAGTTTATTAAAGTGTAGAATATAAATTTGATGCTCAAAGATATACACACAAAATGCATGTTTTCGAAAGTACAGTTTATTTTGTATTTGTGTTTTGACATGTTTAGTCTTGATACATGCTTCACATTTTCTTAAATATTTTTATTGTAGTTTAGAACTTGTATCTTCTTGCTATACATGTTTTTCTCCCTTCAAAGCCCATACAAAATCATTTACAAAATTTTCTTTGTTTTCAACAGACCTTGATACTGGTTTTGGCCTAGGTCGTCGACTGGGCGGTTGACTGTTCCTATTACAGGCCAGATCGGTCGACCGCTCAATCGACCGAACCTCTGGTATAGGGGTTCGGTTCATGTGTGTGAGCCACACACACATACAATAAGAGGGTCAATCACGCGTTGACATGTGTATTGATCCTCTTATAATATGTTATGTGTGTGGGCCTCACATACATATTATAAGAGATAATAAGAGGATCAATACATGTGTCAACGCGTGATTGGCCCTCTTATTGTATGTGTGTGTGGCTCACACACATGAACCGCACCCCTGGTATAGGGGTGTGCATGTTGGTGCACATTCACGGTCGATCGCTATCCCTTGCGATTGACTGACATATCGGCCGGCGGTAATGACCTTGGTCTCGGTTAAAAACGGTCGACCGACCAGTCGACCGGAAGACAATGGTCATATTTTTTAAAACAGGTGGTCGACCGGGCGGTCGACCGACGGACTGCTAGAAAGGTAATAATGGCCAGATTTTAAATTCTGATTTTTAACATGTTTTTTAAAATGTGGTGATTTGAATTCTGAGGGTCAAATTGTCCCCTTATGACCTGGTAAACAATTCTAAATATGTTTTTCTATGTCCTATATAAAGGGTAATTGGGATTGGATTTAAAACATAACAAATTCTCTTGAAAATCAAGTTTGCTTTCAAAGTGAAAATTTTCAAAATTTTTCACTTTTGTGCTTTGAATTTCAAAGTTTTGAATTGAGTTTTATCCTCTTATATTCTCTCTATTTTAATTTCTACTCTCACATACATCCTTAAGCTTCAAATCTACTTTTTACTCTATAGAGATTTGTAAGAGAGTTGTAAGAGAGTGTTTTTTATCTCTTGATCACCAGGAGCTTGTGATCTCTTGATCACCAGAGCTTGTAATCCAATTGGCTTTGTGCTACCTCTTGTGTAGAGGATTGAGTTGGGAGTTGTGTACTCTAAGTGGTTGTAATTCCTTATTGTAAGGTCCCTTTGAGGAAGATCTGTTAGTGAATAGTGAAATCCTTCACAGTGGTGAAGACGGGAACGTAGAGCAGTGGTTCGAACCTCAAAACAAATCTCTCTTGTTTGCGATTGTCTTATTGTCTCTTTCTTTTCATTCACTTGCTTTCTTTTCATTCTTTTTATCAATCGTTACTCATCTCAAAAGAAAGCAATTGAGTATCTCAACTCTTATCTAGAGGAATCACGAGAAGAAGTTCAGGGCCCTTCATGGGGAATACGGTTTCAGTTCTTATTTTGAGTGATCGATTTGCATCATTCATTATAAATTGTTACGTATTTACATTTGATTAGAATTACACCTATTCATCCCCCTCTAGTTGTATTTTTAATTGGTATCAGAGCCTTGGTCTCTAGAGTTTGGCTTAACCACTTTAGAGAGATCCTACTTGTGAATCACTTCGTTAATGATTTCTTTCTCATCCCATATAGTAAAGATGGCCGAAGGTATTTAGACCCCTCCTAAGTTTGATGGCCTTAACTTTTCCATATAGAAGGTTAAAATGATCGTGTTTTTGCAATCTTTAGGAAGCCGGATTGCAAAGACGGTGACTAAATCCTTTAGTGTACCCGTTGGTGATGAGGACACTTGGTCTGACATTGCAAACCAAAGAATTTCATGCCAATGTAAAGGCACACTATGCATTGCTTCGAGCCTTGAACGATGACGATATAGGTAGGGTCATCCATTGTAAATCTGCCTATGAGATTTGGTCATACTTAGTAGTCACTCACAAGGGAATATCACAAGTCAAGAAGGCTAAAATTTATCTATTGTCTTCCCAATATAGAATTTCACCATGCATGAAAATGATTTTTTGGATGATATGGTCACCAAGTTTACTAAAATCACTAATGGTCTTACTTCTCTAGGTGACATTATAGACAATGACCAAAAGGTAAGGAAGGTCATTTGTGCTCTACCGCCATCATGGGAGGCCAAGGCTACAACTCTAAAAGAGCTCAATTCGTGCTCATAGGTCTTATCCGCAACCTTAAGACTCATGAGACGGAGGGAAGGCTAGAGAAGAAATGGCGCCCTAAAAGAAAAAGATGATTACTTTCAAGTCTACTCCCCCGATGATGATGAAGAAGAAGAAGATGATGACGAGCTTTCCCTCCTAATGAAAAATGTAAGGAGGATGTATAACAAGGCCAAACTCAATAATAGAAGATGACGGCATGGAAAAGAAGACAAGAAAATCATTTGCTTCAATTGCTGTAAGCCGGACACATTGTTGGAGATTACCCTAAGAATAAAGGCAAGCCATCTACCTAAAAGAAGCTCTATAAGAAGAAAGCTCTCGAAGCAACATGGGATTCAGAGAGTGAATTCGATGAAGAGGTAGACATGGCCAATGTGTGTTTCATGGCAAATGATAACACACCTAAGATAATATCTTAACCATCGTTAGATGACTATGAATTAACTATAGATGAATTAGGTGAGGCATTTGAAGAACTTTCAAATAATTGTGATTTTCTAAAAGAAGAAATACCTACAAATGAAAAAGGAAAATAAACTCTTCAAAATAAAATTATCACTCTATATAAAGAAAAAGATGCTTCATATCTACACAAAATGATTTTGATACATACAAAATTTCATGCAAAGCAAAATTTTTCTTGATTGATGAAAATGAAATTTCTACTTTAAAAACTAAAATTAACACTTTGGAAAATTAAAGAAATGAGAGTTTTATAAGGCAAGTATTTTCTAAGAAAAACACATCAAAGAAATATGTTCATGCTACACATGCTCACATTTCTAAATTACAACACATTCATACACATAAACATGTTCATTCCCCACATACTTATCATGCTTTTATATATAGAGTTTATTCATGTACTTATTGTGGCCGAAAGGTCACTTAGCTAAATTTGTTTTGATCGCATAAATACTTCTAATAATCATGTTGGATCAAAGGACCTAACATTATAGGACGCAAGAAAATATGGGTACTAAAATCAATGACACTTTCTTTTGATATAGGTGCACAATAGGGCTCCATGACGTAGGGAGCGGAGGTATCTTATAGCGATTGCTCAAGGAACATAACTTGGGATATCAACAATTTTGCAACCCAATCAGGGAACCATGAAGGTGGCACCCGTCACCTTTGGAGATGACTCAAAAGGCAAGATTATCGATATAGGTAATATTAAAATTTGCTCATCTCTACTGATTGAAAATATTGTTTTAGTTGATGGTCTCAAGTATAACCTCTTGCGTATTAGTCATCTTTGTGATAGAGTTTTATAGTATTTTTTAATGATTTGTCTTGCAATATTTTATATAGTAAAATAAATACATGCATTCTTTTCTGTTTTCATGAAAATAATGAATACATGATTGATATGTCAAATTTACATTGTAATGCTACTTTAAATGCTTTCAATTAGGATTCTTGATTATAGCATAGAAAATTAGGCCATGTCTCTTTTGACCATTTATCCAGAATTAACACTAAAAAGGTGGTGAAAGGTATTCCTTACTTGAAATTTAAAAAGTATCGTATTTGTGATGCGTGCCAACTTGGGAAACAAACCAAGTCCTCTTTCAAAATAATCAAGGATATTATAACATCAAGGCCATTAGAGTTAATCCACATGGATTTGTTTGGTCCAACTAAAACCAAGATTTAAATGGAAACCATTTTGTTTTTATTTGGTTGATGATTTTTCTCATTTTACATGGGTTTTCTTTTTGGAACATAAAGATCAGGCTTTCACATTTTCATATTTTTAGAAAAGGGTTGAAAAGAAAAAGGTTTTTTGATTTTGCGCATAAGAAGTGATAGAGATAGTGAATTCATTAACCATTCTTTTATCACTTATTGTGAAGAAAATGGAACTAAACATGAACTATCTTGTCCTAGAACTCACAACAAAATGGAATAGTTAAAAAAAGAATCGTACTCTTCAAGAAATGACTAGGATAATGATTAGTGAATACAGACTCCCTCAATATTTATGGGCCGAGGCTATAAACACTTCATGTTACATCTTAAATAGGATTTATCTTTGTAAAAATTCGTTCAAAACTTCATTTGAAATTTACTATTTGAAAAAGTCTAATGTTTCTTACTTTAGATTTTTGGATGTAAATGTTTTATTTTAAATTCAAAAGATAACTTAAAAAAATTTGATGCGAAAGCTTTTGAAGCTATTTCTGTTGGTTATTCCAACACTAGCAAGGATTATAGAATCTTCAATAAATCTACTTTGACTATTGAAGAATCTATGCATGTTAAGTTTGGAGAATGTAATGCTTTTGTTAAGAATATTGTAGAGATTAATTCTTTAGGTGAAGATATGGAGAAATTAACTTTGAAGGACTCACCCATCCAAGAAGATAAGCCAAAGCTTGATGAACAAGGTGAAGTTTAAGAGGTTGATGTGGCACAAACACAACCACTTCTAAAAGATTGGAGATATGCTACAAGTCATCCAAAGGAACTCATCATAGGTGATGTATCAAAGGGGGTAACTACTCACTCCAAACTCCATGATTTTTGTGGCCATTTTGCTTTTATTTCTCATATAGAACCAAAGAACATCCTCAAAGTTGAGGGTGACTTATGCTTGCTATGCAAGAAGAGCTCAATCAATTTGAGCGTAATCAAGTTTGGCACCTTGTTCCGAGACCCCATGATAGACCAACTATTGGTATTAGATGAATTTTTAGAAACAAGTTTGATGAGTTGGGTAATGTTGTTAGGAATAAAGCTAGGTTAGTGGGCCAAGGTTACACCCAATCGAAGGTATCAATTTTGAGAAAACTTTTGTACCTGTGGCACGGCTTGAATTCAAACAGATTACAATTTCTTTTGCTTCTTTTAAAGATTTCAAACTTTTTCAAATGGATGTCAAAAGAGCATTTTAAAATGGTTTTATTAAGAGAAAGTGTATGTTGAACAACCTCCCGGGTTTATTGATCCTACACATTCGGATTTTGTTTTCAAATTAGACAAAAGCTGTATATGGTTTAGAACAAGCTCTAAGAGATTAGTATGAAAGACTTTCATCTTTTCTTATTTCAAATGATTTTGTAAAAGGTAAAGTAGATACATTTTTGTTTACAAAGCATGTAGATAATGATATCCTATTGTTCAAATTTATGTTGATGATAGTATACTTGGATATACTAATGAAAAGCTTTGTAAAGATTTTGAATCATGCATGAAGAATGAGTTTGAGATGTCTATGATGGGTGATTGGTTACATATATTGAATATATAATGTCACATTCCCATAATTATTCCCATAAATCATGTATTTAGTCTTATATTCTTCTTTATAAAATGCAGGCTCATTACTAAAGGAGAGGAAAGAAAAATGAGCCCAAAAGCCCATCAAAATTCTGATTTAATTAAAAATTAATTCAAATCAAAGATCAGGGCGAATCAGGGCAAATCAGAGAAGATAAACCAGTTGAACAAGTGGTTAAATAGATCTTCACAAATCAATTAGTTAATGCCGAAGATCAAAGGAGGTTTTGTCAAATTCTGGGCCCAAAACTGCAAGTCTAGCAAGAGATAAAAGCATATTGCGAAACAAGGGAGCAGCACCCCCCGGGTGTGGCCATCTGGCCACACCTAGGCAGTGAAACACGGCCAAAGCCATGTTTCCATGACTACCTAAGAAAATCAGGGGGAGTGTTTGCTCCCCCTATCTTTGTACGTTCTCCTCCGTTTGGTTTTTCCATATAAATACTACATTTTATAGAGAAGGAGGGACCGGAGACTAATTTAAGTTTTTCTCTTTATTTTCAGGGTTTAGTTTCTTTTTTAGATAGATATTAAGAAGTTGTTTCTCAGCTTTTAGTTTGTAGTTCAGTCCAAAAATAAAGTGAGAGAGAGAAAGAGTGATTGTAATCTTAAGTTGAAGTGACATCAATAAAGATTCTTCGGACTTCTTTTCTTCTCCAGCTCATGGGTATGTTGAATTTCAATTTAATGTTTTTCTTTTTTAGTAATGAGTAGCTAATCTCTTCTTTTTGGGCTCACTAGTCTCTCCTCTCTTGTATTGTTTCTTGATCGGTATTAATGGAAAGACCCAACTGAATCATATGAATGCCTTAAACTAAGCCATGCTTATTGCGAGTGTTCTTGAAGGCACTGTTGGCCCAAAGGCCCATCACTCTAGTTTTGATGATGATCAACTCATGTAGTTATAGTACTAATGATCTTGTGCTTGATTGGTCTCAGATTTAAGATCAAGATCTTAGTTGGTGTTTAGCTTCAACAAAGGATTCAAAGACAAGTTTTGGAGCTAGCACGATTTGATTCAAGAGCCTATGCATCAAGACCACATCAAGTACTCAAGAGGAGTCTAGCTCTTTGGATCATGTTTGGACTAAGTCAAGAAGGAGAAGAAGACTTCAAGTGAAGACCTTCAAGATTAAGACTTGAGTCTAGGTTTGTTTTAGTTAAGATTTTATTTTTAGTTAAAATGTAAAGGATAGAATAGTTGGTGGATTGCTCAAGTATACCATATACACACACACTCTTGATTTAGATGAGTTTTCATAAAAGAATTTTTATTTTGAAAAAATACAAAAGAGTTTTCATTTTGGAAAAATCCATTTTGGTTTTTGGTAATTCAAAGTATATATGTTTTAACCAAAACTATTTTAGTGCTTATGGTCAAAAACAGAGATATTTTATCATTTATGTGTAGTGGATCATATCCATACACTCTATACTTTAATAGTGTTTAAAATATCTTGTTTTTGTATTTGGAGGAGTTTTGGATAAAAATCTATTTTGGAAAAATACGGTTTTTGTTTTATGCCAAAATTTCTAAGTTACAAAAATAGTTCAAAAAGTTTGTAACATGTCTTGATTTTACTCAAACATGTTTGTATATCAAAGTATTATAATGAAACTATTTTTGTAGATTTTTAGAGATTTTATGGGATTTTATTTTAGTCAAAATACCAAGTTTTTAATCCCTATAACAGTTTTTGTCTGGCTTCTGCCGGTCGACCGGACCGGTCGACCGAGCTAGGAGTCGGTCGACTAACATGCACAAACGTGCACGCCAGTCTGGCTGGAGGGCCGGTCGACCGACCCGGTCGACCGCAGAGAGCTTCTGCTCTCTGGAAAGCCCCAGTCGAGCTTCTGCTCTCTGGAAAGCCCCGGTCGACCGGCAGAGAGCTCTGCTCTCTGTTCCAGGCCTCGGTCGATCGGGCCGGTCGACCGCTGGCCGAACGGTCAGATTTCTGACCGTTGGCGGTCGACCGGGCCGGTCTACCGACAGCAGTCAGAACTGCTGACTGGACTGTAACGGCTTGTTTTTGAGAGCCCTATAAATTGGGTCTTTCTTGGACTGTTTTACACTTGATTTTTGGAGAGTTTTAAAGATAGTTTTTCCTACTCTATTAAGAGGTTTTCTCCACTTGTTTGAGAGCAAATATTTTCAATCAAAAGGAAGTTTATCAAGAGTGTTTTCAAAGTGATTTCTTGTGTTTTTCCTCCACACATTCCATCCTAGTTTTCTCACACAAATACTTGAGCTATCCATTGCTACATCTACCTATAGGGATCTTTGTTGTGAGAGAATTTTAGGTGATCAAAGTGTTGTGATCACCAAAGCTCCATCTTTGTAATTGAGGAGGCGGACTTGTGTGTTCGCGGTGTTTCGGGTTCTAGTGAGAACTCGGTGTTTGAGGTGCGGCCTTGGCGAGCTTGTGAGCTTGTGGTGTGTTCGGGACTAGAAAGTTCAAGGAGTTCAAGTGTGAACTCTCCTTGTAGGTGTTGCGGCACCGAGTGATCCGGTGGGATCGATTTTAGTGGAAATCCTTCAAGTGTTGAAGGCGGGGACGTAGAGCAAGTGTGCTCGAACCTCGAAACAAATCTCCCGTGTTTGCGATTGCTTTATCTCTATCTCTTACTTGTCTTTATATCTTGCATGCTAATATTATCTTTATCTTTATATGCTTGATATATTGTGTGCTTATTGTTACATGCTTGGGGATTGTTTGCTAACACTTGTATTCAACCAAGAGAGCCAACGCGGCACCTCAACTCTTATTTAGAGGAATCTTGAGGAGTTAGTTCAGAGCCCTTCACGGGAATCCGGCTGCACTCTTGTGTTATACTTGGTGTTTAGTTTAAGAACTTTTGTTGTTTGCATTAATAAGTTTTCAATTCCGCATTAATTGTCCATTAGATTAGCTAGTCACCTATTCACCCCCCTCTAGGTGATCACAGTTCGTATCAGAGCCACGTGCTCTTGATTTGGGTCTTACAACCTAGAGTTAAAGATCCTCATTTTATAGCTAATCATAATATTTGTACACACACCATGGATTTCATGTCACCTCCCACCTTTGACATTCTTAACATCCAAACTTGGAAGGTTAAGATGTCTATGCACCTCAAAGGCCTAGGCATTCATGTTTATCTTGCTACTCTTAAAGATTCATATGTTAACAATAGCAAGTATATTGAGGCTAACTCAAAAGCCATTCATGCTTTAAAGAGTACCCTAAACAATGATTATTTATCTAGGGTTTCTAACATTGATTCGGCTTTTGTAGTTTGGAACACCATCATCTCCTTTGGCGAAAAAGAACAATATTATGCGGGGAGCGACTCGGATGTTCGAAGTGACGCTTCCAATGTATGCTACATGGTCCAAGGGGATAACCCCCTTGAGGTAAACACTGAATCCGAGCTAGAAGAGGATGTTGATATGTCCTATAATGAACTTGAATCTTTTTGTCAACAACTCCTAGAAAAGTATGAATTGCTTAAAAAGGATAATAAGAAAATGAAAAACAAATTTGATGCCGTGTTAAATGAAAAGATTCTTTACAAGAAAAATTTAAAAATGTTTCTAAAGAAAATGAGAGTTTGAAAAATGAAATATTTCCTTGGTTTCTAAATTGAATGATTTGTGTAAAGGAAATAATGCTTTGAAAAATAAATTGTTTTGGTGGAAAACAAAAGAAATTGCTTTGCATGAAAACACTTCCTTGAAAGAAAAATTGTTGAAAAAGAAAAGGAAAAAGAATGTTTCTAAAAAGAATAAGAATAATGATTCTCAATCTCACCATGTTTTACATGCCACTATTAATCAAAATGAGATTAAATTTTTGAAAAATAAAATAAATTGTTTGAGCTCAACTTTGAGCAAATGTGCTTTTAACCATTCTAAATTGGAGTCTTTGTTTTCAAAGAAACAAGCTCCACATATTCATGCACATCACCCACATCATGCATATGCACACTTTGCACGCCATGATCACACTCATACACATATGCATCCTAGAGTGTACAAGTGTACACATTGTGACCGCAAAGGCCATTTAGCAAAATTTTGTTATGATAAGATAAATGCTTTTTTTGCTAATAAGAATGTTTGGGTTCCTTATAAAGCTAACCCTCAAGAACCCAAAAGACAATGGGTACCAAATCCCCACCTTTTGTATTTGATGTAGGTGCGGGCTCTCACAAAACGTGAGAGGGATGGTGCCTTGGTGGTGGATGCACATGGACTTGATGGACATACATTTGATGCACCGCTATCAAGGAGGTTTGGTGGGACAACCACCATGTTTTGGAGATTTGGAGTATAATTCATGTGTTGGTAACTATCTCTAAAACTCCTAGTTTATTTACATGCTTTCATTTGATAATTTTTAGCATGTTTGTTTTTATATTTGTGCTTCATGTGGTTAACACTTGTTTAAATGTAGTCTTTATTAAATCTTGGAAATATACTTGTACAAGTAGTGAGCAACATTTGATTCATATACGTTTGCACTTCATTGTTCATTTGTACTCATTATATGCACATGTATAGCCTAGTTTTGATGATTTCCTCATTTACACTTGATTTGCCTATTTTCATGCTTTACTTCATGTATATGTATTTTGTATTTCAAATCTAACAAATATACATGTATACCCCTTGAGTCATTTGCCTTCATGCAATTTATCTTTTGGACTCTTTTTATGTTTAGGATATGTAATGCATATTATTAGTTTTGGATAAAAACATACATATACACATACATATACCTAGAAGTTTATTTTTAAATGAAAAATGAATTTATATGATTTGTTTGATAAATGATATTCATGTTTGTTTTGAGCTTTATTGACTAATTTCATGGATATGCTATTCACATGTTGTTTGTGCACTCATACTTAATTTGTTTTCTCATGACTATGTTTTTATGAGTCTTTATGAGCTTTTATAGATCTTGAGTGACAACTCCTATGTATTTAGTATGTTTCATTATATACTTATGATTTGGTTTCATGTTTTGAAGGATCTTTAACTAGTTTTTTAAAAATTAATTTAAATAGTTATTTATTCTTCATTTGGTAGTAGTTTTACTATAAAAATATTTTCAACACACCTATTTTTGAAAACCCCTACCTACCCCTTTATGGGCGGACGGATGGGCGACCATGCCTTGTATGCCTTATTGAATACTTTTTATCTTGTGCATGAAAAGGGTGGTAGTTTATGAGTTATATACTTGATTTACATCATATTTTCAATTGGTATCACAATTGATATCTTTTTGTATATACTCATATTTTATTTTCTATATATGTATGCTTCACATTTCAAATAATATTAATTTCTATTGGTATTTCCATTTTCATACATATATATGATTTGTTTGTGCTTGATTTACAAGATATTTACATGTTTAAAGCACAAAGTTTATTTATGCTAAGCTTGATTCAAACCTTTATTTTCAATTGGTATATGAATTAATATTTTAACAAGCTTAGGCATTATTTTTAAATTGGTATCTATTTATTTCAATTGGTATCCATATATTTGAATTGGTATCAATATGTTTAAATATTTCAATTACAATTGATTTGTTGATTTAAGAAATTAAAAATTTGTAATGTTTATTTACAATTGATATCTTAAAATTTTATTTTATGATATCTTAAATTTGATTTAAGAAGATCTCAAAATTTGTTTTATTGAGAAAATTAAAAATGTTTTGATATATTGCCTATATGCAAGGGGAGCTTAACATCTCTTCTACATATAGATTCATGTTGAGTGTATCTTATATTGAGGAGCTTGACAACTCTTCTTTATGCGGTACACGTGTGTAGGGGGAGCTTCACATCTCCTCTTATGCATTGCATATTATGCGTTATGTGAATTAGGGCTTGTCGTCCCTTCTTCATGTATTGCATATATGTAGGGAAGTTAACTTAGCGTCTTCCTCTTCATGAACATATATCGCATATATCTTTTATTGTTTTGTATTTAGTTTTACCCCTTTGTTGATGATTGATAAAGGGGAAGAAAGATTTGAGTTTATATATGTATATTTGTGTTTTTGCATATATTGAGTTTATGCACCTTGTGTTTTAGAAAATGAAAAGAATGTTTTTAAAAGTTTAAACAAAAAGGGGGAGAAAAGTTTTTGGAAAAAGGATTTTGAATTTATGTTTTGTCTCTCACCTTGTTGATGCATGTTTAGTTGTTTAGTTTTATGCACTTCATTGCCATATCTTATTTTTTATTGTGATGCATGAGTTAAGGGGGAGTTTCTTTGAAGCTTTACTTTAATCCATGCATATATAACTTCATGAGTTTTGTCATCATCAAAAAGGGGGAGATTGTTGGCCCAAGGCCCATCACTCTAGTTTTGATAATGATCAACTCATGTAGTTATAGTACTAATGATCTTGTGCTTGATTAGTCTCAGATTTATGATCAAGATCTTAGTTTGTGTTTAGCTTCAACAAAGGATTCAAAGTCAAGTTTTAGAGCTAGCACGGTTTGATTCAAGAGCCTATGCATCAAGACCACATTAAGTACTGAAGAGGAGTCTAGCTCTTTGGATCATATTTGGACCAAGTCAAGAAAGAGAAGAAGACTTCAAGTGAAGACCTTCAAGATCAAGACTTGAGTCTAGGTTTGTTTTAGTTAAGATTTTATTTTAGTAAAAATGTAAAGGATAGAATAGTTGGTGGATTGCTCAAGTATACCATATACACACACACTCTTGATTTAGATGAGTTTTCATAAAAGAATTTTTATTTTGGAAAAATACAAAAGAGTTTTCATTTTGGAAAAATACCGTTTTGATTTTTGGTAATTCAAAGTATATATGTTTTAACCAAAGCTATTTTAGTGCTTATTGTCAAAAACATAGATATTTCATCATTTATGTGTAGTGGATCATATCCATACACTCTATGCTTTAATAGTGTTTAAAATATCTTGTTTTTGTATTTGGAGGAGTTTTGGATAAAAATCTATTTTGGAAAAATACGTTTTTTGTTATATGCCAAAATTTCTAAGTTACAAAAATAGTTCAAAATGTTTGTAACATGTCTTGATTTTACTCAAACAAGTTTGTATATCAAGGTATTATACTGAAACTATTTTTGTAGATTTTTAGAGATTTTATGAGATTTTATTTTAGTCAAAATATCAAGTTTTTAATTCCTATAATAGTTTCTGTCTGGCTTCTGCCGGTCGACCGGACCGATCGACCGAGCTAGGAGTCGATCGACGAGTCGGTC
Source organism: Agave tequilana (assembly GCA_038442645.1). Taxonomy (NCBI): domain Eukaryota; kingdom Viridiplantae; phylum Streptophyta; class Magnoliopsida; order Asparagales; family Asparagaceae; genus Agave; species Agave tequilana. The sequence continues at coordinate 273,131 of JAVJIF010005733.1, read as the reverse complement.
GACCGACGCGCACAAACGTGGACGCCAGTCTGGCTGGAGGGCTGGTCGACCGACCCGGTCGACCGCAGAGAGCTTCTGCTCTCTGGAAAGCCCTGGTCGACCGGCCCAGTCGACCGGCAGAGAGCTCTGCTCTCTGTTTCAGGCCTCGGTCGACCGTGTAAGTACACCTAGAGAGGGGTGAATAGGTGTACAGCTAATCTAATGGGCAAAATACGGAAATTAAAACTAATATTGCAACACACTTAATGCAACCAACGAGTGTAGCCGAATTCCCGGTGAAGGCTCTGGACTAACTCCTGTTGATTCCTCTGAATAAGAGTTGAAGCGCTATATGAAGCTCTCGTGGTTAAGCACAAGTGAGGCACACAAACAATCACAACTAAGCATATAAGTATGATATGACAATATGAATCAATGCAAGGCCAATATAAAAGAGAGAGAGTTAGAGTCAATGGATCAAACGCAAACACCGAGATATGTTTCGAGGTTCGAGCACCCAGCTCTACGTCCCCGCCTTCACACAGAAGGATTTCCACTAACTTTGTCCACACAGGACTCCCACACAGGGAACCTCTACTGAGGATTTGGGGCAATACAATAAGGGAGTATACAACTCCTCTCTCCAACCAATACAACCTCTCACAGAGGCAATGCACAACCAACACAATGACCACCTCACACAAGAGGGGTAGGCACTTAGCCAACAAACACCATCACTTCACACTTGAGGGATTCCAAGACAAACTATACCTCTCACTAGAGCGAGCAAACCACAACCTCCACTATCACCTTATAATAGAGGGATACAACTCAATCACCTCTACACTTAGAGGGATATCACAATAAAGGAGGGGTACAACACTTGGTGTCTATCTCAACCACAGACAACTTCTTTTCCCACAAAACAAAGATCCTAAAAGATAGGATAGTAAGATAGGCTCAAGTGTGGAAAACAAAGAGTTTGGAAATCAAAAAAACTCAAAGAAAATACTTGAGAAAACAACTAGAATAAGTTTGAAATGAAGATCAAAAGCAATATCCTAAATATTCAATTTTTCTTTGATTTTTCCAACCCTTTAAAACAAATAAAGATCAAATCTTTAAAGCTCTAAAACTCTTTTTGAAACTTGAAATAAACAGTAGAGAATGGGAGAATTTTGCTCTTCAAAAACTTGGTGAAAACTGGCGAAAGATTGGGGTATTTATAAGCCCAATCAAAATCTGCCCGTTGGCCTGACTAGGCCCAGAATGGCCTTCCGGTCGACCGGCCGGTCGACCGGCCACGATCAAAAATTTGACCGTTGAGCCTGCCGGTCGATCGCCCGGTCGACCGTACCCAGAACCAGAGAGCAACGCTCTCTGGCCGGTCGACCGGGACAACCCGAGAGTGGGTTGCCTTCAGTCGGTCGACCGCTCGGTCGACCTGCCAACTGATATGGCCTTGTGCACGTTTATGTGCACATTCGGTCGACTGTTCCGGTCGACCGGCTCCTGGTCCGGTCGACTGGTCGGTCGACCGCTAGAGCCTGGCAGACTGAAATTCAGGACTTGAAAACTGGGTTTTTATTATCCTATTAAATCCCATAAAATCTCTAAAAATCCACAAAAATAAGTTCTTGTATTATCTTTGATATACAAATATGTGTGAAAATATTCAACACATATTTCAAACTATTTGAACCATTTTTGTGTTATGAAAATTTTGCTGAAAACCAAAATCTGTATTTTTTCTAAAAACTTGGATTTTTGAAACGAAAAATCGTTTTGTCCAAAACTCATCCAAATACAAAAACATGATATTGAAACAATATTTAAGCATGTTGTATATGGATATAATCCAATATACATGAAAGATATATATATATCAATGTTTTTGACTTTTAAATCCGAAAATACGTTTTGTTAAAACACAACTCCAAATACATGAATAGGCATATCAAAATAACTTTGTCTATGTATATGAAGCATACATGTATATAGAACAAATCTAATATACATTAAACCATGTAAACTTGTTTTGCTTTAATCTATTCATGAAAACCAAGATCGTTTAAACCAAAAACCGAAAACCAATAAACATGAAATTAGAAACAAGTGTGTGTTGTGAACTTGAGCATATCACACTATCTAATCTTTAACAAATGGATCTAAACAATAAACTAAACGATGTACCGAAGTCTTCTTGTAGAGCGCCGTCTCCAAGTCGACTCGATCCAAACGTGATCCACTGAGCTTGACTCCAACGAGTGCTAGATATGAACTTTGACGCTCGGGCTCTTGAATCACCATGTGAAAGCTCTAAAACACCTTTGTTGAAGCTAATCACCTACTAATATCTTGGTTAAGTATCTGAAACTAAACATCACAAGATTATTAGTAAACTATAACTACATGAGTTAATCATCATCAAAACTAGAGTGGAAGGCCTCTGGGCCTACAATCTCCCCTTTTTTGATGATGACAAAACTCATGGAATTATATATGCATGGATTAAAGTTAAGCTTCAAAGAAGCTCCCCCTTAACTCATGCATAGCAATAAACAATAAGATATGCAATGAATATTAACATGAATATGCCTAAACATGCATAAAGAAATAAACATGCTCTTGATACCGAATCTTTAAAATAATTCCTTTTCCTTTTGTTTAAAATAAACATATTCTTAAGTGATTTCTCTTGATATCAAAACAAACTTTGATATAAGCAATAAACATGCATATAAAACATGTATATAAACTCAAATACTTCTCCCCCTTTTGTCAATCATCAACAAAGGGGTCAAAGAAAACAATATAATAATGTTCTCCCCTTTTTTTGTCTAAAAAAAAGAATATCAATAAGGGGTGAAATCAAAACAAAATTTTATGATATCAATTGTAAGAAAAAAAATATATCAATCTAGTGCAACATGATATCAATAAAACATACCAATTGAAAGTACATAAAACAAATGTTTTTTTTAATTTAAATAAACATGTCTATATTTTACCAATTGTAAGTAAATAAAACATGTTGAAGAATTCAAAAAAATTGATACCAATTGTAAACATATAGGTAATCTTGATATCAATTGTAAAGATTAGTATCAATTGAAAGTAATTTTTCATTAGGAGCAAATGATACCAAAAAATAATCATTATCATTTTTCAATCATTTTTCAACATAAAGTGTGGGAGTAAAATACGAAAAGCAAAACCAATTGAAAAGTGAAATATGAATTTTCTCCCCCTTTATGGAATACCAAACAAAATGATGCATAAGCTTGTATAAGATACCAATTGAAACATACTTAATTGAAATAAAATAGACTTTTAAGAAATCAAGCTTAGCATAACTAAAATTTGTGCTCAAAGATATAGAGATATAGTAAGCACAAATAAAGCATATATATGAGCATGCAAAAGAATGTCAATAGTGATACCAATTGAAAAGATCCAATGATACCAATTGAAAACATAATAAGATCAAGTGTATAACTCATACTTCCTATTACCCATTTCATGTACATGTTTAAAAAAATTTTCAATAATAAGCATACAAGGCATGGTCTCCCAACCCACCGCCCTTAATGAGTAGGGGTTTTCAAAATAGGTTTGAAAACATAGTATGTTTGAAAAACGCTATCATATGAAGAATACGAACTAGTTATATGAAAAATTTGAAAAAACTAGTACGAAATCCTTCAAGTAAGGAACAAAATATATTTCATAAACATGAAAATCACTAAACCAATGTCACTCAAAAGATATAAAGCTCATATAGGACTCATGAAAACAAAATCATGAGAAAACATAGAATAATGTGAGTGTACAAGTTTTGTGAAAGACATAGTTATGGAAATAAGCAATCAAGCTCAATAAGAAATGTCTTAAAAACATGAAAATCATCAAAACTATAATCCTTCAAGGTATATGTATGTCATGTACAAACTAAAGTATACATACATATCTAAACATGAATGAGTCCACAAAAGTATATGCATGAAGGCAAGTGGCTCAAGGGATGTATATGTATAGTTAATAGTTTAGACAAAATAGACATATACATGAAGCTAAACATATAAACATGAATACATGTACAAAATGGGAATACAAGTCAAATGTATGAATCATCAAAACTAGACGATACTAATACATCTAATGAACACAAATGAGCGTTTAAGCACAAACATATAAAAGTCTATTTGTGGCTCACTAGTTGTAAGTATATATCCAAGTTTTAATGAAAACTAATATCTAAACATGCAATCAAAACATGAAGCATCAAAACAAAACTCATATGATCATTATGTATATGAACATGCATTAGATCTAGGACATACACATTAGTTACAACAAATGTGAGAACACAAAGGTATAAATCCATATTAAAACATGGGTGTCTCAAATACTAATCATGTATATCTTAGGTCTAATAGACATGGCATATGGCATAATGAACATTAAAACATGACATGCTATAAATGAATGATGTGAAAAGCATGTAAACATAAATTAGGAGTAAGAGATCGTTACCAAAACGATGAGGGTACATCTCTATGTCTCCAAACAAGGTGGTCCTGCCACCAAACTCCCCTTGAAAGTGATGCATCCAAATAGTCCTCTATAAGCTCAGAACGCATCCATCTCAAGGCACCATCACTCTCACGTCATGCGAGAGCCCACACCTACATCAAATACAATAGGGGTGGTCTTTGGTACCCACACTCTTTTGGGTCCATGGGGGTTAGCTCCTTTCCTAACCCAAACAAATTTTGTTGCTAAATTTGAATCATGTATACGATCATAACAAAACTTAGCAAGGTGGCCCTTACGTCCACAATGTGTACAAGTGTACACATGAGCATACATAGTGTTGTGTACATGAACGTGCGAAGCATGTGTATGCCATGGATGGTGTGCATGCAAAAATGGAATTTGTTTCTTTCGAAACATAGATTCCAAACGTGTATGATTCAAAGCACATTGGCTCAAAGTGGAGCCCAAACAATCAACACTTTTCTTCAAAATATTTATATCATTTTTAATACAAGAAGATAAAGTGGAGCATGCAATAGGTGAGCTAGAATGTGAAGCTACACTAGCATGACAAACATGTGAATCCATATTAATTTTCAAAGAATTGTTTTTATTTAAACAAACTTGGAATTCTCTTGAAATCAAATCAATTTTGTTTTTCAAGGAAACATTTTCTTTTAAAGCAAAAGCAAGTTTAGAAGATAGATCCTCATTTTTCTTAAAACTAAACCACAATCATTTTTATTTTTCAAAATCTTGTCTTCATTAAGTGCAAGTTCAAGTTTAGATTTCAATGAATCTCTTTCATTAGAAATCTCCTCTTTCTCTTGCAAAATCAAATCAAGTTTTGAACATAAATCCTTATTTTCTTCTTTTAGTTCAAAACTCTTCTTTTTCAAAAGATTATATTTTTCTAATAATTTTTCACATACAATTGATAGTTCTTCATTCAAAGCATTTGGATCAACATAGTCATCACATGAAGAACTAGCATCATCACCATCTAATTGAGTTTCCGAGTATACCTCAAGGGAGTCATTCCCTTGACCATGTAGCAATGTTGCTCGGATTCTCCACTAGATCATCCTCTGTTTGGATTGGCAATTGAAGCTTTGAAGAGGTCAACGTGTTCCACACTGCAAAAGCAGAATCACAGTTAGAAACTAAGCACAAATATTCTTTGTTAAGCGCGCTTCTAAGTGTGTGCATTGGCCTCTATATGCTTGCTAGTACCAAGATAGGATTTCTTGGTAGCGGCAAGGAAAACATGCAAACCTAGGATTTTTAGGTATATGGACATCCTAAATTTTCACACGTCAATGTTGGAAACATCAAACATGGGAGGTGTCAAGCAATCCATGAGTGTGTGTAAACAATATACGTGTGCAAATGCAAATGATAGGTTAGCAAAACCAAGATCACACTCCTAGGTGGTTAAACCTAATATCAGGAGAGTAGGCTCTGATACTAATTGTAAGTACACCTAGAGGGGGTGAATAAGTGTACAGCTAATCTAATGGGTAAAATGCGAAAATTAAAACTAATATTGCAACGCACTTAATGCAACCAACGAGTGTAGCCGAATTCCCGGTGAAGGGCTCTGGACTAACTCCTCTTGATTCCTCTGAATAAGAGTTGAGGCGCTATATGAAGCTCTCGTGGTTAAGCACAAGTGAGGCATACAAACAATCACAACCAAGCATATAAGTATAATATGACAATATGAATCAATGCAAGGCACAATATAAAGAGAGAGAGTTAGAGTCAATAGATCAAACGCAAACACCGAGATATGTTTCGAGGTTCGAGCACCCAACTCTACGTCCCCGCCTTCACACAGAAGGATTTCCACTAACTTTATCCACACTGGACTCCCACACAAGGAACCTCCACTGAGGATTTGGGGCAATACAAAGGGAGTACACAACTCCTCTCTCCAACCAATACAACCTCTCACAGAGGCAATGCACAACCAACACAATGACCACCTCACACAAGAGGGGTAGACACTTAGCCAACAAACACCAGTCACCTCACACTTGAGGGATTCCAACACAAGCTCCACATCTCACTAGAGGGAGCAAACCACAACCTCCACTATCACCTCACAATAGAGGGATACAACTCAATCAACCTATACACTTAGAGGGATATCACAAATAAGGAGAGGTACAACACTTGGTGGTCTATCTCAACCACAAACAACTTCTTTTCCCACAAAATAAAGATCCTAATAGATAGGATAGTAAGATAGGCTCAAGTGTGAAAAACAAAGAGTTTGGAAATAAAAAAAAACTCAAAGAAAATACTTGGGAAAGCAACTAGAATAAGTTTGAAATGAAGATCAAAAGTAATATCCCAAATATCCAATTTTTCTTTGATTTTTACAACCCTTTAAAACAAATAAAGATCAAATCTTTAAAGCTCTAAAACTCTTTTTGAAACTTGAAATAAACACTAGAGAATGGGAGAATTTTGCTCTTCAAAAACTTGGTGAAAACTGGCCAAAGATTGGGGTATTTATAAGCCCAATCAAAATCTGCCCGTTGGCAGCTGACTAGGCCCAGAATGGCCTTCTGGTCGACCGGCCAACGGTTAAAAATTTGACCGTTGAGCCTGCCGGTCGACCGCGCCCAGAACTAGAGAGCAACGGCTCTCTGGTCAGTCGACCGCCCAGTCGACCGGACAACCCGAGAGTGGGTTGCCTTCAGTCGGTCGACCGCTCGGTCGACCGGCCAACTGATATGGCCTTGTGCACGTTTATGTGCACATCCGGTCGACCGTTCCGGTCGACCGGCTCCTGGTCCGGTCGACCGCTAGAGCCTGGCCGACTGAAATTCAGGACTTGAAAACTGGGTTTTTATTATCCTATTAAATCCCATAAAATCTCTAAAAATCTACAAAAATAAGTTCTCGTATTATCTTTGATATACAAACATGTGTGAAAAAATTCAACACATATTTTAAACTATTTGAACCATTTTTGTGTTATGAAAATTTTGCCGAAAATCAAAATCTGTATTTTCTAAAAACTTTGATTTTTGAAACGAAAAATCGTTTTGTCCAAAACTCATCCAATACAAAAACATGATATTGAAACAACATTTAAGCATGTTGTATATGGATATAATCCAATATACTTGAAAGATATATATATCAATGTTTTTGACTTTTAAATCCTAAAATACGTTTTGTTAAAACACAAAACTCCAAATATATGAATAGGCATATCAAAATAAGTTTGTCTAAGTATTGAAGCATACATGAATATAGAACAAATCTAATATACATTAAACCATGTAAACTTGTTTTGATTCAATCTATTCATGAAAACCAAGATCGGTTTAAACCAAAAACCGAAAACCAATAAACATGAAATTAGAAACAAGTGTGTGTTGTGAACTTAAGCATATCACACTATCTAATCTTTAACAAATGGATCTAAACAATAAACTAAACAATGTACCGAAGTCTTCTTGTAGAGCGTCGTCTCCAAGTCGACTCGATCCAAACGTGATCCACCGAGCTTGACTCCAACGAGTGCTAGATATGAACTTTGACGCTCGGGCTCTTGAATCACCATGTGAAAGCTCCAAAACACTTTTGTTGAAGCTAATCACCTACTAATATCTTGGTTAAGTATCTGAAACTAAACATCATAAGATTATTAGTAAACTATAACTACATGAGTTAATCATCATCAAAACTAGAGTGGAAGGCCTCTGGGCCAACAAACCGGGCCGGTCGACCGCTGCCTAACGGTCAGATTTCTGACCGTTGGCGGTCGAGCGGGCCGGTCGACCGACAGCAGTCAGAACTGCTGACTGGACTGTAATGGCTAGATTTTGAGAGCCCTATAAATTGGGTCTTTCTTGGACTGTTTTACACATGATTTTTGGAGAGTTTTAAAGATAGTTTTTCCTACTCTACTAAGAGATTTTCTCCACTTGTTTGAGAGCAAATATTTCCAATCAAAAGGGAAGTTTATCAAGAGTGTTTTTCAAAGTGATTTCTTGTGTTTTCATCCACACATTCCATCCTAATTTTCACAGACAAATACTTGAGCTATCCATTGCTATATCTACCTATAGGGATCTTTGTTGTGAGAAGATTTTAGGTGATCAAAGTGTTGTGATCACCAAAGCTCCATCTTTGTAATTGAGGAGGCGGACTTGTGTGTTCGTGGTGTTTCGGGTTCTAGTGAGAACTCGGTGTTTGAGGTGCGGCCTCGGCGAGCTTGTGGGATTGTGGTATGTTCTGGGGACTAGAGAGTCCAAGGAGTTCAAGTGTGAACTCGCCTTGTAGGTGTTGCGACACCGAGTGTGATCCGGTGGGATCGATTTCAGTGGAATCCTTCAAGTGTTGAAGGTGGGGACGTAGAGCAAGTGTGCTCGAACCTCGTAACAAATCTCCCGTCTTTGCGATTGCTCTCTCTCTATCTCTTACTTGTCTTTATATCTTGCATGTTAATATTATCTTTATCTTTATATGCTTGATATATTGTGTGCTTATTGTTATATGCTTGGGGATTGTTTGCTAACACTTGTATTCAACCAAGAGAGCCAACGCGGCACCTCAACTCTTATTTAGAGGAATCTTGAGGAGTTAGTCCAGAGCCCTTCGCGGGGAATCCGGCTACACTCTTGTGTTATACTTGGTGTTTAGTTTAAGAAGTTTTATTGTTTGCATTAATAAGTTTTTAATTCCACATTAATTGTCTATTAGATTAGCTAGTCACCTATTCACCCCCCCTCTAGGTGATTACAGGCACATGAGGATGGGATTGAATTTTTGAACTTAATCTTTAAATTTATCATTAAAGAACTTGTTTTTATTCCATGCTTGCTTTATTTCTTTGATGGTTTAATATTCAACTCAAGGAAAGATTTAAAAACTCATGTTCGATTTCTAAAATAAACCATCTTATGTGTTTTACTTGATCTCTTTTAAATACAAGTCTAAACTCTTTTTTACCTATGATCCCATTGAGACACTAAAACTTTTAAAAGAAGAATTTAGAGTTGAGTAAGGATTAGTAATCCTAGATCTTTTTCATATATTAAAACAAACAACCAATCACTCTTTAAGCCTTTTTTAAGTTCATCTTTTCTAAAGCCTTCTCTAAGTTATCAATTTTTCTTTAAATCACTTCCGTTCTCTCCATTCTCTTTAAACATAAAAAAAGAACACCGACATCACTCTTTAGTTTTGAAATAATATATCGAAAAGCTTTTATCGCATTCCTCCTCGCGGATATGACCCTTTAGCCCAAAGCTAGACGGTAATTCTCACTTCATTTACTTTCAATCATATTTTTGGCGTCGTTGCCGGGGAGGGAATGGTGTAATTGTTTTTTAACAAGTTGGTGTCTTATTTCAGGGCCATCAAGAAATCAAATTAAGTGCTCAAACATTGCAGAAGAAGACTTGCTATTTTGTGCCCCTACTCTAAAAAGTAGGAAATAGAATTTCAAGAAATTGCCGCGCAAAAGCTTGAAAATTTCTTGGACTACTAAAAACTCTTTTTTGAAGGAAATATTGATTTGCAAAATATAGTTTTTTTGTGTATTATTTTTGCTATATCTAATATGCACATACCTTGTTTTTAATCCAATAGTAATCTGATTGATTGCCAATTGTTTAAAAATAACGTTTAGATTTGCATTCTAGGCATTTGTCTAATTATGTTTCTTTTATAATTACTGTTAAAGAAAACTGGAGACAAGGTACGGATGCATAGCATATAGTTTAGGAAACATTCTTGAGTGATTATTTGCTTGTTGAATGTTACTTTTCTATATCCTGCACACTTTGCACAATCAATCTTAAGGGCAAAACCCAAAACAAGATAAGGTGGGAAAGTCATTACCTTTCCTTAGCCCACAAACCATCTCTAAGCACGCACAGTCTAAGCGTAACTTTAAAATCTAATAGACGTTGGCCTTAGAGACATCTCGAACTCATTAGAAGATTATCCTAAGGGGGAAGGTGTTGGAATTTGACTCCTGCCAAGTCAGTGTCAAAGGACATGGATTGAGGGGCGAAACCCCGAAGGCTGGTGGTTTGGCTTAATTAGGCCCGTCGCTTTTGCGCGGATGTCTCCCACCAGTCTTGCCCTGACCTGGTTGATTAGCTTGTGGTCAAATTCTGCATTATACCTCCTGTGGATAATCAACCAGTTAGGAGTTGTGTAGGTCAAGGTTACCTTAGACTAGGCTTGGATGCTTTTTCTTGTTGACTATTGGTGAACTTGTTTGTGGTAGTGTTTGTGTATACAAGGGTGATCGAGAGACCCAAATTCATCTAGGTTAACTAGAAACACATCACCACCCAAGCTTGAACCAAGATCAGAACCGGTTATGGCTCAACCGACATCTTTGCAGGATAGGTTTTATCCCATTAGAACCACATCCATCTTTACATCCAACTTCCATCGGTTGGCTAATACAACTTTGAGCTCAAGCCTCAGTTCATCAACACACTCTCTAGGTTTCATTGCTTAGAGTACAAAGATGCTTATTTCTGCATAAGAGAATTTGAGAAAGTATGCTTAATGATGAAAATCCCACACCTTATTGATGATGCTATTAGGTTGAGATTTATCCCATTTTGTCTTAAGGACTTGCCAAGAAATGGCTTTACAGCTTAGCCGCCGGCTCTATCACATCATGAGATGGTTTCATCACTATCTTCTTGAAGAAATTCTATCCAATTCATAAGATCGCTCTTGATTGAGTTGGAACCTGCACACAAAAATACAGAATTTCAGAACTTAGAATAAATAGTGCAAGTATTCAATACTACTACAATAGCAAGTGGCTATGCAGGTCGTGATTCACAAGGAGGGACTAGCGATGGAAGCTTGTTTACTAAGTTATCTTTTATGCTACAATTAATGGTTAAAGTTTTTCTTTAGTTCTTTAAAAGAAAAGAGAAAAATGGAGTTAAAGTTAAGTTAGGAAGAAAGTGGTAGATTAAGAAAGGTGGAGAAAATAGAAGTGGATATGTACAAAGGAATAAAAAGAGCGAATAGAGCTTAGAGATTGTGGTGTTAGTGATTAAACTAAACCTAAAAAACTTACCTACCTCTTCAGCGCCTGCTTACCTTTGACCCGTATCGACGATGTACCTTTACTTGAATGCGAGCGAAGTATGACAAATAGGATCTTCCCCATTCCCGATCTATACTATGAAATGAAAGGGCAAGCTACACTACCATAGAAATGGATAACCATCACCATAAACTATCAACGGCACTTGAAAGGGAAAGGCAACTTCAAGGCTATTAGATTCACTTGGATTCACAAACACAGAAGAGGAAAGTAAACGAAAAGAAGAATAGAAAAGAAAAGAAAACTTCAATTCGATTCAAATAATAATAAAAGAAAAGATTACTTACACCGGAGTCACTCTCAGTACAAGTTTGTTCTCATTTCTCCATGAAAATCTCCTCTCCTCTCAGTTACATAAAGAAAATAAAAATTACATAAAAGAAAATTAAAAACCTAAGTTACAAACTACAGATTAGCCTAAATTTTACTCTCTGCTTGGTCGTCCATTTGCCTTTGAGATTGCAAGTATTTATAGGAGAAATGTAGAGGGTAGAGGAGTATGAAAATAGAGGAAGCTGATTATTTCTGAATTTAAATCCTCCCATTATCTCCAAACTTGCTTTGATATGGATATTCAGTTCTGATCTGTAACTTGTAGGCGTGTTGATTGCTGAATATAACTTATCAAATGACAGAATTAGAGATAATGATCAACTTAAGAGTTGTAGCCCTGTAAGTTGTCTTTCTGGATCATCTTGAATCATTAGATTTGAGTTTCGTTAGTGAAAGTTATGATTCAAATACTAAAATGTATCCAGTCAAAATCCGAATTAAAATTGCTTCATCTCATCTGTTGATCTTCTCTCTATCCATTTATCCCTTTGGATTTTTAATTTGGACTTTGTATTTGATGTTATCCTCGGATGACTTTTAGCTTTAACCACTTGATTCACAAAAAATAAAATTTAACCAACTGGATTTGGGATCATCCTCCTCTAACCAAATAGATCTAGTTAAATCTGAAATTAACTGATATTTATTTGATTTTATCCTCTTCCTCCCCGTGATTACCTTCTGCAAAATAGACATTTAAGATAAGAAATTTAGCAGATTTATTACATGATAAATGTGAAAATATAATAAAGTAATGCAATAAATATGTTCAATCACACCCCCACACCTATCTTTTGCTCGTCCTCGAGCAATTGAAAGAAAAATATTTGAAATATTATTGTAAGATTTAAGTAATCTATAAGTTATAGGAAAACCAAATTTTTCATTCCTAAACTTAGTCTCTATTCAAAAATTTTTTATCAATCAAAGTAAGGAGTCAAATTGTACTTCTCATCTAGTCTATATTACTTTACCCTAAGTCATATGCACCTTCGTGACCATGAAGTTCTGACTAAGGGCTCTTTAACTATAACTCTTATGCCCTATTTATTTATTTATATATATATTTTTTCTATTTTATTTTTAGTGGTATTATTCCTTAGTTCTATTAGGCTTTCTAATCTGTCCATATAACAAGCCTTTAATCGGTGACTCCCAAATCAAATTGTCTTAGGGCACCGAGTGAGAAAACCCCCAAGGATTTAAGGACTCGAGCAAATAAGGCCACAAAACTAAATATTTTATTATATGAACCGCTTTTAGGCGTGAATACTTATGCTTTATGAGGCACAAATACCCAGCTTAATCAGAGGATCTTTATATATATATATATATATATATATATATAATATATATATATATATATATATATATATATATAATTCTTTCTTTCTTTTTAAATAAGGCATAAGAATCTTTGTTTTTGAACCCTAAGTGTGTAAGTGTATGAAGCATGCATATTTCATCAAGGTAAAAATCAAGACTAAATTACTTTCACAATTTTCTTCCTAACCTTGAAATCAAACAAATAATCTTATTTTCACCAAGTATAAGAAATTTTAATTTTGATTTTCCTATTCCTTAAAATTGACTTAATTTCTTACAAAAAAATATGTCAAAATATTATTTCTATAAGTTTTTAAAGGTAAAGAAAATGTTAATTTTTTCTTTTTTTTAATAAAAGTTATGTTAGAACCCTCCCCCACACCTATCTCATGCATTGTCCTCAATGTATGAATTAATGCATAGATGCATGAAAAAGAAGAAAGGAAAGAAAAATATTACCTTAAGGTGGTGGTTCTGGTGGTGGTCTGATTGGTCCACTAAATGCGACCTAATCGACTTTGCGTGGAGTTTGGAGGAACCCACCAGAAACTCTCTAATATAACAAACTAAAATGATGTATACATGAATGATTTTTATTAAGAATTTTACCCCATCTAATTTTCAAATTTCATAAATAATTTCGGAGTCAATTTTATCAACACCTTTGTTCCAAAATGGAGTGTGTAAAGATGGAATTATTGACTTGGACTTAGGAAGTACGAGAACTAATACCGACTTAGGAAAGTGACTTAAGTCAAGTAAAGGTTTAGGAGTCGAGATTGATTTAGGAAGCGGGTCCAAATTAAGAAGTTGAAACTCAAGTCCACATTCATTTTTCAAAACGAAATGTGACTTAATATTGGTGATTCAAGCTCAAGAATGACTGGAGTGGGAATCAAAACTGACTCTCAAATATTACTCAAGTTAGGTAACAAAACAGGAGTCAATATTGATTCAGAAATTTAATGGATCACAATTTGAGAATCTAGGTCACATTTCTCATTGAGTTTAATTTCATAAAAATGAAAACTTGCCAATTTGTCAATAGGACTTTCAAAAGCATGAAATTGGTCAAGTTCAATATGATGATCATAAAAGATTGGTGATTCAATTTCATGATGAATTAGCACAGGATCCAATGCTGACTCAGGAAAAAGATTGAAATCATGTGAAAACACTGGAGTCATTATTGAATCAGGAAGTAGAATTGAATCACCAAGTTGAGGTTCAGGATCATATTCATTCTCAAGTTCAATTTCAGGTAAGGGATAACTTGCCAAAATGTCAATGTGATTTTCAAAATTTAGAGTTTGGGCAAGTTCAAATGGGTGTGCTGAAATGGAATCTTGTTTTCCAAAACAACCTGATTCTTCGCTCTAACAGAATGGTTAGCGACATCAGAAATGGTCAAACGGTGAGAATGAAGAGTTTGAACCATTATGTCTATGTCATGATTACGAGCGATTTGAGCCTGAGTCATGATTTCAAGCAGATTTTTATAGTCGATTGGTTTATCGTTTTGTTGTGATTGGACCTGAAAAGATGAAGTTTTATTTTGGAATTGTGGTGAAATTGTGAGTCCGTCAGATTTTGTGATTGTTACATGGACTCACGCATACTCATTTCCAAGATTGATGGTTTCCTATTTTGAACTGGCGGAACTGAGTACGAATCTTGAAAATATTGTGGACAAGGTGGATAAGGGACAAGTTGGTTGAAAATGGACTCGGGGAGGTGAATCCCCACTGACTCTGTGAAGAGTTAAAATTATTTGGAAATTATGGTCATAAGATTAGGGACATGGGTTATATTGATTCGGATAAGACCAATCCGACATACTAGGTTGGTTAAAGTTATGATATGCCGGGTTGATAATATCCGAAAAAGAGGTAGGGGTGTAATATGGATTACCATTAAAATTGAAAAATTATTGTTATAAGCCATATCACACAGGAAATGTCAAACACAAACAAAAAATAACAAATTAGCATACAAGTAAAAGAAAAAAAATCTAACCTAAGTTAGGGTAAACCTTAGACCTAGATGACTCCTAACTGGTTAGACTGTCCATGGGGGGTATATTGCTGAATCTGACCATAAGTTAATCGGTCAGGTAGGGGCAAGATTGGTAGGAGGTATCTGTGCTTGAAGCAACGGGCCTAATTATGCTAAACCACCAGCCTTCGGGGTTTCGCCCCTCAATCTCCAACCTTAGACACTGATTCGGCAAGAGTCAAATTCAAATCAACTTTCTGTTGGCCCAATGGCCTTCCACTCTAGTTTTGATGATGATCAACACTCATGTAGTTATGTTTACTAATATTCTTGTGTTTTTAAGTTTCAGATCATTAACAGGATATTAGTTGGTGATTAGCTTCAACAAGATGATTAGAAGCTTATCATAGTGATTCCGGTGCCAAAGCTTAAAGATCATACCTTTGCACTTGGAGAATCACGGAGTTTTGGAGCAAGTCTACTTGAAGATGAAGATCGTCAAGAAGACTTAGGTATCCTAGTTTAGATAGAGTTTTAGATCCATATTTGTAAAGTTTAGTTTAGTTGATATGCTCAAGTGCACAAAACACACACGTTTCATGATTTGGTTTTTGGTTTTTATGAATAATAGATCAAAACAAGTTTACCTTATACCTATGTATATTAGATATGTTCTAGATATACATACATGCTTTAAACTTGCTAGACAAACTTATTTTGACTATCCTATTCATGTTTTGAAAAATTCTAGTTTGATAAAATACAAGTTTTGTTTTTGATAAAATTGGCAAGACACAAAAATGATTGATATGATTGATATATGTCTTGAAATTTTTATCACAAGTTTGGTTATCAAAGTAAAATGATAAAACAAGTTTTAGAAAAACATATTTATAGAAAAACAGTTTTTATTGTGATTAAAACTATTTTTTAGATTTACTGTGAATTTATGGGATTTTTATTGAGTGAAAAGACCTATTTTCAAATCCCGTATCTGTGCAGAACTGAGGACTGGCTGACAGGCCAAGTCGGTCGACCGGACCGGTCGACCGCACCATAGGCCGGTCGACCGACGTGCACAAGTCTGTGCACGTTTTGGAGTCTCTGGGACGGTCGACCGGGCCGGTCGACCGAGATGAGAGTTCTGCTCTCAGGATGATTCGGTCGACCGGGCCGGTCGACCACTATTGCCCAACGGTCACATTTTTGACCGTTGGCGGTCGACCGGACCGGTCGACCGGCAGTCTGTCAGACTGCCAACTCAGCCTAACGGCTAGTTTTGTTTGGGGGCTATATAAACCCCATCTCTTTGGGGATTTTGGCCAAGTTTTCTAAGAGAAAAATTTCCAGTTTTCTGAAGTATTTAAAAGAGTTTTAAAAAATAGTTTTTTGGGCTTTAAACTTCTCATCTCTATTTGTTTTGGGTTTTTGGAAAATCAAAGAAAGCTAGGGTTTTGGGAGATTGTATTGATTTGCTTTTTCTATCTTCTACAAGAGATTTCCCAAGTAGTTTTTTCTTTGTTGCTTGTTTCCAAAAACACTTTGATTCCACACTTGAGCTATCTTCTATCCTAAACTATTAGGATCTTTGTTTTTGTGGAAAAAGAAAGAAAAAGAGAGTTTGTGGTTTTTGAACCACTTGTTGTAAACCCTCCTTTATTTGTTGTATCCCTCTTCGGTAGAGGTGATCGGAGTGGTATTGGTTTGCTCCCTCTTAGGTAGAGGTGGAGTTTGGTTGTGAGCCTCTTCGGTAGAGGTGTGTGGATTGGTTGTTGTATTGGCTACGGGCCTAACCCCTCGGTTGTGAGGAGGTTGTTGTTGAGAGAGGAGTTTGGTACTCCTAGAGTTGTAAGAAATCCTCTTTGGTAGAGGTTCCCTCGGTGGGAGTTGAGATAGTGGAAATCCTACACGGTGGTGTAGGCGGGGATGTAGAGCAAGGTGCTCGAACCTCGAAACAAATCTTGGTGTTTGCGTTTTGATCCATTGTCTCTCTAACTCTCTCTCTTTACATTTGTGCAAAGCATCATTTCATACAAGCATCATACTTTCATAGCATTCATATTATATACATTGCTTGTGTTGCCTTGCATCTTTCATATTGTAATTTATCCTTGATTGCTTGGCTTGATTGTGTGTGCACATATTCTTATTGCTTGGATTGCTTGTGTGTGTGTGCCTAACTTGTACTCATCCAACAAGAGCTTCACATAGCGCCTCAACCCATTTCAAGGGGAATCAAAGGAGTTAGCCAGAGCCTCGCAAGGGGAATTCGGCTACACTTGTTGTATTGTATTAATTTGTGCATAATTTGCATTAGCTTCCGCATTTAGCGCACTTAGTTTGCATTAAGTTTCTTAGATTAGCAATCACACCTATTCACCCCCCCTCTAGGTGTTTTTTCAATTGGTATCAGAGCTAGTGCTCCTGATACTTAGGCTTAACATCCTAGGAGTGATCCATTTGCTTGCTAATCTCATTTGCATTTGTTTGTTTGCACATTCATATATAGTTTACCATGGACTTCAGGACCCCTCCTAGCTTTGACCCTTCCAACGTTGATGTTTGGAAGTATAGGATGTCCATGTACCTAAAGACCCTAGGTTTGCATGTCTTCCTTGCCGCCACCAAGAGATGTTATCTTGGTGATGGTAATCATATAGGGGCCAATGCACAAGCCCTAGAGGCCATTAGAAGCACTTTATCTAAAGATTATCTTTTACGTATTTCTAATCTTGATTCCGCCTTTGTAGTGTGGAACAAATTGACAACAACCACCACCTCCAAGCTTCAAGTGCCAAATCAATCGGAGGAATTTAGTGAGAATCCGATTCTCAATGCTTCATGGTCCAAGGGAATGACTCCCTTGAAGTACATTCGGAACCCCACTATGATAGTGATGATTGTTCTAGTTCTTCAAATGATCATATTGATGTCCATGATATAAATGAAGAACTTTCAATGTTTGTGAAAAACTTATAGAAAAATATAAGATTTTGAAAAAGAAAAGTCTAGGAATTGAAAAAGAAAATATGTGTTTACAATCTAGACTTGATATTGTTTTGCAAGAGAAGGTTGAGGTCTATAATGAAAGGGATTCATTGAGATCTCAATTGGAACTTGCTTTAAAAGAAAATAAATTTTTAAAGTCTAAAATGATTGTGAAATTCTTTTGAAGAAAAATGAAAATATGTCTTCTAAAGTTGATTTTGTTTTAAAAGAGAATGTTGCTTTGAAAAACAAAATCATTTCTATTTCAAATGAGTTGAATGTTTGTTTAGATAAGAATATTGTTTTGCAAAATAAGATTGATGCACTTGTTTGCCATGCTAGGGTAGTATCACACACTTCACCTATTGCATGCCACACTTCTTCTTCTAAGATTAATGATGATATTTGTTTGCTTAAGAAGAGGTTGATTGTTTGGGCTCCACTATGAGCCAATGTGCATTGAACCACAATCGGTTGGAAACCTTGGTTCGAAAGAAACAAGTTCCATCCTTTATGCATGCACACCCTTCACGGCATACACATGCTCCTCACGGACACACCCATCACATGTATGCTCATGTGTACACATTTACACATTGTGGACGTAAGGGCCACCTTGCTAAATTTTGTTTTGATAGATTACATACTACTAATTTAGCAAAGAAATTTGTTTGGGTTAGAGAAGGGACTAACCCCCATGGACCCAACAAGATGTGGGTACCAAAGACCACCCCTCCTATTTTTGATGTAGGTGTGGGCTCTCACATGACGTGAGAGTGATGACACCTTGGAGTGGATGCGTTCCGTACTTAAAGGAAATCATATGGATGCATCACTTTCAAGGGAAGAGACGGTGGAGAGGACCACCAAGTTTTGGAGATAAGGAGAGTTGCCTTGAGGTTTTGGTAACGATTCCTAAACTCCCATGCTTTCATATTCATTTGTTTATGGGATGTTTTTGATGTCTATGGATTAGTATGTTCATTCCATGTTTATTAGATACTTGACATACATGTATAGTATTTGAGACACACATGCTTATATGAATCCATACTTAGTGTTCTCACTTTTGTTTAAGCTATAATGTACATCATGAATCTAATACATGTGAATTTACATAGTAATCATGTTTTAGGTTTATCATGATGATTTTTGTATTGTGTTTTGATGCTTCATGTTAAGGTTACTTGTTTAGATGTTAGTTTTCATTAAGATTAGGAATTATACTTGTACATATAGTGGGCCACAAATAAATCTATATATGTATGAGCTTGAACGCTTATTTGAACCCATTAGATGTGCTAGTATAGTCTAGTTTTGATGATTCATACATTTCAAACTTGTATTCCATTTTTGAATTTGTTTTATGATTGTGTGTTTCACTTCATGTATATGTTTGTATTGCCAAACTTTAAGATATACATGTATACCCCTTGAGTCATTTGCCTTTCATGCAAATCTATATTTGGACTCAATTGTGTTTAGGGATATGTATGTATACTTCATGTTTGATAATTCATACATATACCTTGAAATGAAATTTGTTGTGATGAAAATTTAGTTTTTTTTTTCATGTTTCATGTATTTATGTTTAACTTCATGTATATGTCTATCTAGTTCAAACTAATCTTATACATATACATCTTTTTGAGCCACGTGCCTTCATGAATATACATTTAGTGGACTCGTTGAGTTTTGGATATGTATGTATATTTTAGCTTGTATTAGACATACATATGCCTTGAAGATTAAATAAGGAATTTTATATGATTTTTCATGTTTTTGATGGAATTATGTTTTAAGGAATAATTGAGCTTAATGAAATATTTTTCATGATTATGATCTTCACATATTATTTGTACACTCATATCTATTGCTCATGTTTTGTTTCTCATGAGTTATGCTTTATTGGTTAGAGTGATGATTATCATGTGAATTTCAATTTTGTTTTATTCCTTACTTGAAGGATTTCGTGCTAGTTAACAAGTTTTCCATTTAACTAGTTGCGGTGTTCTTCATTTTGGTAGTGATTTTCAAACAAAACTACATTTTCAAATCTATCTTTGAAAACCCCTACCTTCCAAGGGCGGTAGGATGGGAGATCATGTTCATGTATGCCCTAAATTGAAAATCTTTAAAACTTGAATTATGATTGGGTGGTAGATAATATGATGTATACACTTGAACTTATTGTTATGTCAATTGGTATCATTGAACTCTTTCAATTGGTATCATTTTGACCTTTTGTATACTCATATGTTTATTATGTATGTATGTATGCTTTAAATTCCAAGTATATCAATTTCTATTGGTATCTATCTTTCATACATATATATGTTTGTATTTATGCAAGTGCTTGAGTTTCAATTTTGTTTAAATTGATTACTTTTAAATTGTTATCAAGACTATGCATGTCTTTAGTTTGTATCTCATAAAGGGGGAGAAAATTTGATTTTGTATTTCAATTGGTATTTGTACTCCCACTCTTTATGATCAAAAGTTGTTATTTTGAACATATGATATCAACATCAAATTTGTTTATATGTTTTTCAAAATGAAATATATTCTTACAATTGGTATCAAAATTTGTGTTTAGACATTCAAAATTTGTTATATTGTTTTACAATTGGTAATTTGTTATGTTTAATTACAATTGGTATCTCAAATGTTGTTTAAAGAAAATATTCAAAGTTTTGATTTGTATTTCCTATATGCAAGGAGAGCTTAACATCTCTCTTACATATAGATTCATGTTGAGTATATTATAAATTGAGGAGCTTGACAACTCTTCTTTATATGATATACGTATGTAGGGGGAGCTTCACATCTCCTCTTATGCATTACATAATATGTGTTATGTGAGTTAGGGCTTGTCATCCCTCTTCATGTAATGCATATGTGTAGGGAAGCTAACTTAGCGTCTTCCTCTTCATGAATGTATATAGCATATAACATATATTGATCCTTATTTATTGGTATCAAGATGCTTCATTGACATATTTTTTAATTGATATCATGTTTGTAGTCACCCCTTATTGATTTTTTTGTTTTAGACAAAAAGGGGAGAACATTGTTTGTATTATTTTGATTGACAGAAAGGGGAGAAAGATTTTTACCCCTCATTTTATCTATGGTTTTGATTGTTTACCCCTTTGTTGATGATTGACAAAAAGGGGAGAAGTATTTGAGTTTTATATGCATGCTTATGTTTATGCATATATTAAGTTTAATTGATTTATAGAGTTTGCTTTGTAATTGGTATCTAGAGCTTATTTTGTTTTGAATATTCCATTTGATATCTAGAACCAATTATTGTTTATGCATATGCATGTTTCATTTTCATGTTTGATATTCATTGCATATATTTATTGTTTATCCCTATGCATGAGTTAAGGGGGAGCTTCCTTGAAGCTTATCTTTAATCCATGCATATATAACTCCATGAGTTTTGTCATCATCAAAAAGGGGGAGATTGTTGGCCCAATGGCCTTCCACTCTAGTTTTGATGATGATCAACACTCATGTAGTTATGTTTACTAATATTCTTGTGTTTCTAAGTTTCAGATCATTAACAGGATATTAGTTGGTGATTAGCTTCAACAAGATGATTAGAAGCTTATCATGGTGATTCCGGCGCCAAAGCTTAAAGATCATACCTTTGCACTTGGAGAATCACGGAGTTTTGGAGCAAGTCTACTTGAAGATGAAGATCGTCAAGAAGACTTAGGTATCCTAGTTTAGATAGAGTTTTAGATCCATATTTGTAAAGCTTAGTTTAGTTGATATGCTCAAGTGCACAAAACACACACGTTTCATGATTTGGTTTTTGGTTTTCATGAATAATAGATCAAAACAAGTTTACCTTATACCTATGTATATTAGATATGTTCTAGATATACATACATGCTTTAAACTTGCTAGACAAACTTATTTTGACTATCCTATTCATGTTTTGAAAAATTCTAGTTTGATAAAATACAAGTTTTGTTTTTGATAAAATTGGCAAGACACAAAAATGAATTGATATGATTGATATATGTCTTGAAATTTTTATCACAAGTTTGGTTATCAAAGTAAAATGATAAAACAAGTTTTAGAAAAACATATTTATAGAAAAACAGTTTTTATTGTGATTAAAACTATTTTTTAGATTTACTGTGAATTTATGGGATTTTTATTGAGTGAAAAGACCTATTTTCAAATCCCGTATCTGTGCAGAACTGAGGACTGGCTGACAGGCCAAGTCGGTCGACCGGACCGGTCGACCGCACCATAGGCCGGTCGACCGACGTGCACAAGTCTGTGCACGTTTTGGAGTCTCTGGGACGGTCGACCGGGCCGGTCGACCGAGATGAGAGTTCTGCTCTCAGGATGTTTCGGTCGACCGGGCCGGTCGACCGCAATTGCCCAACGGTCACATTTTTGACCGTTGGCGGTCGACCGGACCGGTCGACCGGCAGTCTGTCAGACTGCCAACTCAGCCTAACGGCTAGTTTTGTTTGGGGGCTATATAAACCCCATCTCTTTGGGGATTTTGGCCAAGTTTTCTAAGAGAAAAATTTCCAGTTTTCTGAAGTGTTTAAAAGAGTTTTAAAAAGAGTTTTTGGGCTTTAAACTTCTCATCTCTATTTGTTTTGGGTTTTGGAAAATCAAAGAAAGCTAGGGTTTTGGGAGATTGTATTGATTTGCTTTTTCTATCTTCTACAAGAGATTTCCCAAGTAGTTTTTCTTTGTTGCTTGTTTCCAAAATCACTTTGATTCCACACTTGAGCTATCTTCTATCCTAAACTATTAGGATCTTTGTTTTTGTGGAAAAAGAAAGAAAAAGAGAGTTTGTGTTTTTGAACCACTTGTTGTAAACCCTCCTTTATTTGTTGTATCCCTCTTCGGTAGAGGTGATCGGAGTGGTATTGGTTTGCTCCCTCTTAGGTAGAGGTGGAGTTTGGTTGTGAGCCTCTTCGGTAGAGGTGTGTGGATTGGTTGTTGTATTGGCTACGGGCCTAACCCCTCGGTTGTGAGGAGGTTGTTGTTGAGAGAGGAGTTTGGTACTCCTAGAGTTGTAAGAAATCCTCTTTGGTAGAGGTTCCCTCGGTGGGAGTTAAGATAGTGGAAATCCTACACGGTGGTGTAGGCGGGGATGTAGAGCAAGGTGCTCGAACCTCGAAACAAATCTTGGTGTTTGCGTTTTGATCCATTGTCTCTCTAACTCTCTCTCTTTACATTTGTGCAAAGCATCATTTCATACAAGCATCATACTTTCATAGCATTCATATTATATACATTGCTTGTGTTGTCTTGCGTCTTTCATATTGTAATTTATCCTTGATTGCTTGGCTTGATTGTGTGTGCACATATTTCTTATTGATTGGATTGCTTGTGTGTGTGTGCCTAACTTGTACTCATCCAACAAGAGCTTCACATAGCGCCTCAACCCATTTCAAGGGGAATCAAGGGGAGTTAGCCAGAGCCTCGCAAGGGGAATTCGGCTACACTTGTTGTATTGTATTAGTTTGTGCATAATTTGCATTAGCTTCCGCATTTAGCGCACTTAGTTTGCATTAAGTTTCTTAGATTAGCAATCACACCTATTCACCCCCCCTCTAGGTATTTTTTCAATTGGTATCAGAGCTAGTGCTCCTGATACTTAGGCTTAACATCCTAGGAGTGATCCATTTGCTTGCTAATCTCATTTGCATTTGTTTGTTTGCACATTCATATATAGTTTACCATGGACTTCATGACCCCTCCTAGCTTTGACCCTTCCAACGTTGATGTTTGGAAGTATAGGATGTCCATGTACCTAAAGACCCTAGGTTTGCATGTCTTCCTTGCCGCCACCAAGAGATGTTATCTTGGTGATGGTAATCATATAGGGGCCAATGCACAAGCCCTAGAGGCCATTAGAAGCACTTTATCTAAAGATTATCTTTTACGTGTTTCTAATCTTGATTCCGCCTTTGTAGTGTGGAACAAATTGACAACAACCACCACCTCCAAACTTCAAGTGCCAAATCAATCGGAGGAATTTAGTGGAGAATCCGATTCTCAATGCTTCATGGTCCAAGGGAATGACTCCCTTGAGGTACATTCGGAACCCCACTATGATAGTGATGATTGTTCTAGTTCTTCAAATGATCATATTGATGTCCATGCTATAAATGAAGAACTTTCAATTGTTTGTGAAAAACTTATAGAAAAATATAAGATTTTGAAAAAGAAAAGTCTAGGAATTGAAAAAGAAAATAAGTGTTTACAATCTAGACTTGATATTGTTTTGCAAGAGAAGGTTGAGGTCTATAATGAAAGGGATTCATTGAGATCTCAATTGGAACTTGCTTTAAAAGAAAATAAATTTTTAAAGTCTAAAAATGATTGTGAAATTCTTTTGAAGAAAAATGAAAATATGTCTTCTAAAGTTGATTTTGTTTTAAAAGAGAATGTTGCTTTGAAAAACAAAATCATTTCTATTTCAAATGAGTTGAATGTTTGTTTAGATAAGAATATTGTTTTGCAAAATAAGATTGATGCACTTGTTTGCCATGCTAGGGTAGTATCACACACTTCACCTATTGCATGCCACACTTCTTCTTCTAAGATTAATGATGATATTTGTTTGCTTAAGAAGAAGGTTGATTGTTTGGGCTCCACTATGAGCCAATGTGCCTTGAACCACAATCGGTTGGAAACCTTGGTTCGAAAGAAACAAGTTCCATCCTTTATGCATGCACACCCTTCACGGCATACACATGCTCCTCACGGACACACCCATCACATGTATGCTCATGTGTACACATGTACACATTGTGGACGTAAGGGCCACCTTGCTAAATTTTATTTTGATAGATTACATACTACTAATTTAGCAAAGAAATTTGTTTGGGTTAGAGAAGGGACTAACCCCCATGGACCCAACAAGATGTGGGTACCAAAGACCACCCCTCCTATTTTTGATGTAGGTGTGGGCTCTCACATGACGTGAGAGTGATGACACCTTGGAGTGGATGCGTTCCGTACTTAAAGGAAATCATATGGATGCATCACTTTCAAGGGAAGAGACGGTGGAGAGGACCACCAAGTTTTGGAGACAAGGAGAGTTGCCTTGAGGTTTTGGTAACGATTCCTAAACTCCCATGCTTTCATATTCATTTGTTTATGGCATGTTTTTGATGTCTATGGATTAGTATGTTCATTCCATGTTTATTAGATACTTGACATACATGTATAGTATTTGAGACACACATGCTTATATGAATCCATACTTAGTGTTCTCACTTTTGTTTAAGCTATAATGTACATCATGAATCTAATACATGTGAATTTACATAGTAATCATGTTTTAGGTTTATCATGATGATTTTTGTATTGTGTTTTGATGCTTCATGTTAAGGTTACTTGTTTAGATGTTAGTTTTCATTAAGACTAGGAATTATACTTGTACATATAGTGGGCCACAAATAAATCTATATATGTATGAGCTTGAACGCTTATTTGAACCCATTAGATGTGCTAGTATAGTCTAGTTTTGATGATTCATACATTTCAAACTTGTATTCCATTTTTGGATTTGTTTTATGATTGTGTGTTTCACTTCATGTATATGTTTGTATTGCCAAACTTTAAGATATACATGTATACCCCTTGAGTCATTTGCCTTTCATGCAAATCTATATTTGGACTCAATTGTGTTTAGGGATATGTATGTATACTTCATGTTTGACAATTCATACATATACCTTGAAATGAAATTTGTTGTGATGAAAATTTAGTTTTTTTTTTTCATGTTTCATGTATTTATGTTTAACTTCATGTATATGTCTATCTAGTTCAAACTAATCTTATACATATACATCTTTTTGAGCCACGTGCCTTCATGAATATACATTTAGTGGACTCGTTGAGTTTTGGATATGTATGTATATTTTAGCTTGTATTAGACATACATATGCCTTGAAGATTAAATAAGGAGTTTTATATGATTTTTCATGTTTTTGATGGAATTATGTTTTAAGGAATAATTGAGCTTAATGAAATATTTTTCATGATTATGATCTTCACATATTATTTGTACACTCATATCTATTGCTCATGTTTTGTTTCTCATGAGTTATGCTTTATTGGTTAGAGTGATGATTATCATGTGAATTTCAATTTTGTTTTATTCCTTGCTTGAAGGATTTCGTGCTAGTTAACAAGTTTTCCATTTAACTAGTTGCGGTGTTCTTCATTTTGGTAGTGATTTTCAAACAAAACTACATTTTCAAATCTATCTTTGAAAACCCCTACCTTCCAAGGGCGGTAGGATGGGAGATCATGTTCATGTATGCCCTAAATTGAAAATCTTTAAAACTTGAATTATGATTGGGTGGTAGATAATATGATGTATACACTTGAACTTATTGTTATGTCAATTGGTATCATTGAACTCTTTCAATTGGTATCATTTTGACCTTTTGTATACTCATATGTTTATTATGTATGTATGTATGCTTTAAATTCCAAGTATATCAATTTCTATTGGTATCTATCTTTCATACATATATATGTTTGTATTTATGCTAGTGCTTGAGTTTCAATTTTGTTTAAATTGATTACTTTTAAATTGTTATCAAGACTATGCATGTCTTTAGTTTGTATCTCATAAAGGGGAGAAAATTTGATTTTGTATTTCAATTGGTATTTGTACTCCCACTCTTTATGATCAAAAGTTGTTATTTTGGACATATGATATCAACATCAAATTTGTTTATATGTTTTTCAAATGAAATATATTCTTACAATTGGTATCAAAATTTGTGTTTAGACATTCAAAATTTGTTATGTTGTTTTACAATTGGTAATTTGTTATGTTTAATTACAATTGGTATCTCAAAATGTTGTTTAAAGAAAATATTCAAAGTTTTGATTTGTATTTCCTATATGCAAGGAGAGCTTAACATCTCTCTTACATATAGATTCATGTTGAGTATATTATAAATTGAGGAGCTTGAC
This sequence comes from Agave tequilana, assembly GCA_038442645.1. NCBI lineage: Eukaryota > Viridiplantae > Streptophyta > Magnoliopsida > Asparagales > Asparagaceae > Agave > Agave tequilana. The sequence goes on along the minus strand of JAVJIF010005733.1, from coordinate 245,872 downwards.
AACTCTTCTTTATATGATATACGTGTGTAGGGGGAGCTTCACATCTCCTCTTATGCATTACATAATATGTGTTATGTGAGTTAGGGCTTGTCATCCCTTCTTCATGTAATGCATATGTGTAGGGAAGCTAACTTAGCGTCTTCCTCTTCATGAATGTATATAGCATATAACATATATTGATCCTTATTTATTGGTATCAAGATGCTTCATTGACATATTTTTTAATTGATATCATGTTTGTAGTCACCCCTTATTGATTTTTTTTGTTTTAGACAAAAAGGGGGAGAACATTGTTTGTATTATTTGATTGACAGAAAGGGGAGAAAGATTTTTACCCCTCATTTTATCTATGGTTTTGATTGTTTACCCCTTTGTTGATGATTGACAAAAAGGGGGAGAAGTATTTGAGTTTTATATGCATGCTTATGTTTATGCATATATTAAGTTTAATTGATTTATATAGTTTGCTTTGTAATTGGTATCTAGAGCTTATTTTGTTTTGAATATTCCATTTGATATCTAGAACCAATTATTGTTTATGCATATGCATGTTTCATTTTCATGTTTGATATTCATTGCATATATTTATTGTTTATCCCTATGCATGAGTTAAGGGGGAGCTTCCTTGAAGCTTATCTTTAATCCATGCATATATAACTCCATGAGTTTTGTCATCATCAAAAAGGGGGAGATTGTTGGCCCAATGGCCTTCCACTCTAGTTTTGATGATGATCAACACTCATGTAGTTATGTTTACTAATATTCTTGTGTTTCTAAGTTTCAGACCATTAACAGGATATTAGTTGGTGATTAGCTTCAACAAGATGATTAGAAGCTTATCATGGTGATTCCGGTGCCAAAGCTTAAAGATCATACCTTTGCACTTGGAGAATCACAGAGTTTTGGAGCAAGTCTACTTGAAGATGAAGATCGTCAAGAAGACTTAGGTATCCTAGTTTAGATAGAGTTTTAGATCCATATTTGTAAAGCTTAGTTTAGTTGATATGCTCAAGTGCACAAAACACACACGTTTCATGATTTGGTTTTTGGTTTTCATGAATAATAGATCAAAACAAGTTTACCTTATACCTATGTATATTAGATATGTTCTAGATATACATACATGCTTTAAACTTGCTAGACAAACTTATTTTGACTATCCTATTCATGTTTTGAAAAATTCTAGTTTGATAAAATACAAGTTTTGTTTTTGATAAAATTGGCAAGACACAAAAATGAATTGATATGATTGATATATGTCTTGAAATTTTTATCACAAGTTTGGTTATCAAAGTAAAATGATAAAACAAGTTTTAGAAAAACATATTTATAGAAAAACAGTTTTTATTGTGATTAAAACTATTTTTTAGATTTACTGTGAATTTATGGGATTTTTATTGAGTGAAAAGACCTATTTTCAAATCCCGTATCTGTGCAGAACTGAGGACTGGCTGACAGGCCAAGTCGGTCGACCGGACCGGTCGACCGCACCATAGGCCGGTCGACCGACGTGCACAAGTCTGTGCACGTTTGGAGTCTCTGGGACGGTCGACCGGGCCGGTCGACCGAGATGAGAGTTCTGCTCTCAGGATGATTCGGTCGACCGGGCCGGTCGACCGCTATTGCCCAACGGTCACATTTTTGACCGTTGGCGGTCGACCGGACCGGTCGACCGGCAGTCTGTCAGACTGCCAACTCAGCCTAACGACTAGTTTTGTTTGGGGGCTATATAAACCCCATCTCTTTGGGGATTTTGGCCAAGTTTTCTAAGAGAAAAATTTCCAGTTTTCTGAAGTGTTTAAAAGAGTTTTAAAAAGAGTTTTTGGGCTTTAAACTTCTCATCTCTATTTGTTTTGGGTTTTTGGAAAATCAAAGAAAGCTAGGGTTTTGGGAGATTGTATTGATTTGCTTTTTCTATCTTCTACAAGAGATTTCCCAAGTAGTTTTTCTTTGTTGCTTGTTTCCAAAAACACTTTGATTCCACACTTGAGCTATCTTCTATCCTAAACTATTATGATCTTTGTTTTTGTGGAAAAAGAAAGAAAAAGAGAGTTTGTGGTTTTTGAACCACTTGTTGTAAACCCTCCTTTATTTGTTGTATCCCTCTTCGGTAGAGGTGATCGGAGTGGTATTGGTTTGCTCCCTCTTAGGTAGAGGTGGAGTTTGGTTGTGAGCCTCTTCGGTAGAGGTGTGTGGATTGGTTGTTGTATTGGCTACGGGCCTAACCCCTCGGTTGTGAGGAGGTTGTTGTTGAGAGAGGAGTTTGGTACTCCTAGAGTTGTAAGAAATCCTCTTTGGTAGAGGTTCCCTCGGTGGGAGTTGAGATAGTGGAAATCCTACACGGTGGTGTAGGCGGGGATGTAGAGCAAGGTGCTCGAAGCTCGAAACAAATCTTGGTGTTTGCGTTTTGATCCATTGTCTCTCTAACTCTCTCTCTTTACATTTGTGCAAAGCATCATTTCATACAAGCATCATACTTTCATAGCATTCATATTATATACATTGCTTGTGTTGCCTTGCATCTTTCATATTGTAATTTATCCTTGATTGCTTGGCTTGATTGTGTGTGCACATATTTCTTATTGATTGGATTGCTTGTGTGGTGTGCCTAACTTGTACTCATCCAACAAGAGCTTCACATAGCGCCTCAACCATTTCAAGGGGAATCAAGGGTAGTTAGCCAGAGCCTCGCAAGGGGAATTCGGCTACACTTGTTGTATTGTATTAGTTTGTGCATAATTTGCATTAGCTTCCGCATTTAGCGCACTTAGTTTGCATTAAGTTTCTTAGATTAGCAATCACACCTATTCACCCCCCCTCTAGGTGTTTTTTCACTTTCCCTTAGGTCGGTCTCCTATTTGAGTCCGAGATGTCCCTAAGGCCAACGTCTACTCAGTTTTAGTTATGCTTGGGTTAGTGAGTGAGGAGATGGTTTGTGGGCTAAGGGAGGGTAATGACTTCCCCACCTTATTATTTATAGGACAAGCCATTAAATCAATTTAGTACAGTGTACAAGTATATAGAAAAAAGTATCACTCAAGCAATATTTCATATAAGAATGAACCTTATACTAAATGCTATGCACACATATCTTGCTCCAGCACTCTTCAACAGTAATAGAAAATGTAACGAAATGGACACGTGCATAAATGCAAAGTCTAAATCATTTTTAACATTTACAATAAATTTTTTACTGTTGTTGTTAGAAATGTATGTACAGTGAGTAAATAAGGAAAAAAATAGCTACAGATATTAAACTTTATAATTTAGCCAACCTGTAGAAAATACATGTAGTAGTTCACTCAGATTGTCACAGGAATGTACCAAATCTGAGGGCTTCTGGGCTCTGCTTTCTTGAGCAGAGTCCAGGGCACTTATATGTCCACTGCAGCAAAAATTCCTTGTTGTCAAACTTATACACCAAGAATAAAGAAGAAAGTTAACCAAAAATGTAAATCTAAAAAGAGAATAACTTACCGTCCCTCCCCGGCAATGGTGCAAAAATTTGATTGAGTTGAAACCTGCACACAAAAATACAGAATTTTAGAACTTAGAAAGAGTGTGAGTACTCAATACTACCACAATAGCAAGTGGCTATACGGGTCGTGATCCACAAGGAGGGACTAGCGATGGAAGCTTGTTTAGCAAGTCTCTTTTATGCTACGATCAAGTTTAAAGTTCTTCTTTAGTTCTTTAAAAGAAAAGAGAAAAATGGAGTTAAAGTTAAGTTAGGAAGAAAGTGGTAGATTAAGGAAGGTGGAGAAAATAGAAGTGGATATGTACAAAGAAAAAGAAAAGAGTGAATAGAGTTGGAGATTGTGGTGTTGGCGATTAAACTAAAAGTTAAAAGAAAGAAAATTAAACCTAAAAAAACTTACTTCTCTTCGGCGCCTGCTTACCTTTGACCCGTATCGACAATGTACCTTTGCTTGAAAGCGAGTGAAGTATGACAAATAGGATCTTCCCCATTCCCGATCTACACTATGAAATGAAGGGGCAAGCTGCACTACAATAAAAATAGATATCCATCACCATAAGCCTTCAACGGCACTTGCAAGGGCAAGGCAACTTCGAGGCTATCAGATTCACTTGGATTCACAAACACAGAAGAGGGAAGCAAAAAAAAACAAGAATAGAAAAGAAAAAGAAAACTTTAATTCGATTCAAATAACATGAAGAAAAGTTTATATACACCGGTGTCACCCTCAATACAAGCTTGTTCTCATTCCTCCATGAAAATCTCCTCTCCTCTCAGTTACATAAAGAAAATAAAAATTACATAAAAGAAAATAAAATCCTAAGTTACAAATTACAGATTAGCCTAAATTCTACTCTCTGCTTGGTCGTCCATTTGTCTTTGAGATTGCAAGTATTTATAGGAGAAATGTAGAGGGTAGAGGAGTATGAAGATAGGGGAAGCTGGTTATTTCTGAATTTGAATTTTCCCCTTATCTCCAAACTTGCTTTGATGTGGATATTCAGTTCTGATCTGCAACTTGTTAGCGTATGACTGCTGAATATAACTTATCAAATGACAGAATTAGAGATAATGATCAATTTAAGAGTTGTAGACCTTTAAGTTTTCTTTCTGGATCATCTTGAATCATTAGATTTGAGTTTTGATAGTGAAAGTTATTATTCAAATACTAAAATGTATCCAGTAAAAATCCGAGTTAAAATTGTTTCATCTCATACATTAATCTTCTCTCTATCCATTTATCTCTTTGGATTTTGAATTTGGACTCTGTATTTGATGTTATAATCGGTTGATTTTTAACTTTAACCACTTGATTCACCAAAATAGAATTTAACCAACTGAATTTGGGATCATCCTCCTCTAACAAAATAGATCTAGTTAAATCTGAATTTAACTGATATTTATTTTATTTTATTCTCGTTCTCCCCATGATTATCTTCTACAAAATAGACATTAATACATGAAATTTAGCAGATTTATTACATGATAAATGTGGAAATATAATAAAGAATAATGCAATAAATGTGTCCTATCAGCTCTCATTAGGAAGAACATCATGCAGTTCAAGAAATAACCTAGTGAACCGTTTTGGAGGTAATTCGAACGCTTCAAAGACCTCCTTGTCCAATGTCCTCATCATGGATAGAGAAATGGCAACAATGCCAAATTTTTTATGATGGTTAGACAACTCAACCAAGACCCACTTAGAAACTATGTGCCAAGGGAGATTCTTGTAAAAGGATGAGAATAATGGATGGGATTTATATGAGAATCTAGCTGAAAACATTCAATGGGAATCGACTAATAAAAACTCTAGGAATTCAAACTTCATCTCTTCAAAAGGAGGTCTCCATTCGAATCATCCATAGCTGCCGAGACTAGAATAGCAAACCTAGCAAGAAGACTGGAAGCTTTAGAAATAAAGGAACCAAGTCCAGTCAATAATTCAGCCCAAACAAATTATCAACTCCGGGTTGTACTCACTGTCAAGCATGAATCATGTGTTTAAGGAGTGTCCTGTGTTCCAAGCTCAGCAACAATTTCCTGAACCGATGAATGCGATCTTTTCAAGGCCGAATAATAATCATTACGCACAAACGTACAATCCTGGCTGGAGAAATCACCCGAATTTCTCATGGAGCAAAACAATAATGGCTACTCATAGTCAAACCATTCAAACTACTTTCATCATTCCAATAATTCTTTCAATCATCAACCCAACTTTTCAAATTACCATCACAATTCTTCCAACCATCGCCCAAATTTTCAAATTATCAACAAAACTTTCCAACCAAGCTCCACAATCTTCCTTTCAGAATCCTCATCTTGAGAGTAGAATGACTGATTTTGAGAGAAACATGGAAAGGTATTTGAAGAATCAAGATTTCCTCATGCAAACAATACCGAGGCTAGAGTTCAAATGAGCCAATTAGCCAATCCACAGAATGAGAGGTTAAAGGTTACCTTGCCTACTCAGCCAGTAACGAATCCTAGGAATTCTCAATAAGCCCATTTGGCTGAGGATCAATCATTGAATTAATGTAATGTTCATACATTGAGGTCGAGAAAGAAAGTTGATAATCAAGTGTCAGTATCATCAAATTCCATTCAGCACAATCGCACACAAGCATCCATCTCATCTAGTCCTAATCCTTTCAAATCTGACGAATCTGAAACGGATAAGTCAACCAGTCAGGTACACAAGCCTATAGTACCATTTCCAAATAGGCTAATAAATAATAAGCAGAATTCACACATGGATAAGATAATTAAGATCTTCAATCAGGTGAAGATAAATGTATCACTTCTTGATGCCATCCAACAAGCCCCATCTTATGCAAAATTTCTTAAGGATATGTGCACCAAGAAGAAAAAGACTAATGTTCGCAAAAAAGTCTTTTAGCCACTAATATTAGTGAGCTACTGTCGGATTCTATCCCTGTCAAGTATAAGGATCCTAGGTTGTCCTACCATTACCTGCACTATAGGACAAGCCGAGATTAGTCGTGGCACTTCTTGACTTGGGGGCAAGTATCAACTTGCTCCCCTTCTTAGTTTATCAACAACTCAGGTTGGGTGATCTTAATCCAACTCGAGTCATAATCCAACTGGTTGACCGTTCAGTGAATGTTCCCAAGGGGGAAATCAATGACGTCCTTATTCGGGTCGGGGAGTTTATCTACCCCGTTGATTTCATAGTTTTTGACACACAACCTATGTCTAATCCTAGGGCACAAACTCTTGTTATCCTAGGGCGCCCATTCCTTGCTACTGTCAATGCTATCATCAACTGTAGGAATGGGTCCATGAGGTTAACCTTTGGGGATATGACTAGAGAAGTCAATGTCTTCAATCTAGGAAAGCAACCCGTGATGTTGAGAATCAAACATTTGAAGTCAACCTCATTGAGAACTTGACAAGTGAACATGGAAAAGAATTAGAATTAGAAACTGATTGTGACTTGGAGTTAGAGTTTAAAGACTTAACCTTGATCAGGTTGTCGAGTCTGCTGTAAATTAGGCCTCAAACCTTATTTCACCAAATGTGGAGCTAATAAATTTGACTTCTCCTTTCAGTGAGCCTTTCCCTCCCTTAGAATTGAAAGCCTTACCTGCGCATCTCAAGTACGTCTATTTAGGCGAACAAGAGACCTTTCTTATCATAATTGCCTCCCATTTAAATGACGGGCAAGAAGAGAATCTTAAAACAATTCTGAGAAAATATAGAGAAGCCATCGGTTAGACTATGACTGACATAAAAGGATTAAGACCAGCCATAGTTCAATATCGCATTCATATCAATGAAGAAGCGACACCAAAGAGAGACCCACAGCGTAGGTTAAACCCTACGATTCAAGAGGATGTTCATGCTGAAATTGAAAAACTCTTAGATAATGGGATAATCTATCCCATTTCTGATAGCCAATGGGTCAGTCCAATCCACCCGGTTCCAAAGAAATCTGGTTTCACCGTGGTGGAAAATGTGAACAAAGAATTGGTCTAAACTCGACTTCCCCACGAAAATTCAAGTTTGCATTGACCATAGGAAGATTAATGCAGTAACTCATAAGGACCATTTCCTGCTTCCCTTCATTGATCAAATGCTTGAACATTTGGCTGGCCACGAGTATTACTGTTTCTTGGATGGTTACTCGGGGTATAATCAGTTTCCCATTGCTCCTGAGGACCAAGAAAAGACTACTTTCACATGTCCATTTGGGATATTTGCTTATCGTCGAATGCCTTTCGGCTTGTGCAATGCCCCAGCAACGTTTCAACATTGCATGTTGAGTCTTTTCTCTGATATGGTAGAACGATTCTTAGATAACTTCATGGATGATTTCTCCACCTACGGAGATTCATTCACTCAATGCCTTCACCATTTAGAACTCGTCCTCCACATTGTGCCGAGAAAAATCTAACACTTAGCTGGGAGAAATGCCATTTCATGTTAGGACATGGAATTATCTTGGTTATGAAATCTCTATGAAAGGAATTGAAGTGGATATAACAAAAATTAAGGTTATTGCTAAGCTCCCCATACCCAAATGCGTGAAGGATATTCGATCCTTCTTAGGACACGTCGGTTTCTACCGAAGATTTATCAAGAATTTTAGCAAAATTGCTAGACCCTTGACTAATCTCTTAGCTAAGGATGTGCCCTTCACTTCTGATGATGAATGTATAAATTCTGGGAGAATCTAAGAAATAGCTTATTTTTGCACCAATCATATATGCACCAGATTGGTCTAAGCCATTCGAAATCATGTGCGATGCTTCTGATTTTGCCATAAGCGCTATCCAAGGGCAGCGTATTGATAACAAGCAGCACGTGATTTATTACTCTAGTAGAATTCTCAACGATGCTCAAATGAACTACACTACAATCGGGAAGGAATTCTTGGCAGTACTGTTTGCTTTGAAGAAATTTCGTCCCTACCTACTAGGGTCCAAAACCATAATTTTCACCAATCATTCTGCACTAAGGTTCCTCATGATGAAGAAGGATGTCAAGGCCCGACTTATTTGTTAGATCCTCCTTCTTCAAGAATTTGTTCTCGAGATTCGAGATAAGAAAGACGTAAAAATGTCGTTGCTGACCATCTCTCACGTATTTCAAACTCTCCACGCAACAAATTACCCATAAATGATGACTTTCCTGATGAAAAACTCTTAATTGTCTTTAGGGAATCTTGGTTTGCTGATATAGTGAATTACTTAGTCACAAACCAAACTCCATCTCATTGGTCTAAAATTGATATATACCGGTTCTTATCTCAAGTCCGGTATTTCTTTTGGGAGAAACTGTATATTTTTATGTACTGTTCTGACTAAATATTAAGAGATGTATTCCTGATAAAGAAATTAAGAATGTTTTATCCTTCTGTCACGAACTTGCATGCTGTGAAAACTTTGGTCCCTGCAAGACTGCTGAGAAGGTGCTACAAAATGGTTCTATTGGCCTACTTTGTTCAAAGATGCTTATAAATTTGCAAGATGTGCCCTAGATTCTAGATGGTAGGAAGGATCTCGAAATGAGATATGATGCCCCTCAACTCAATTTAGAAATAGAACTCTTTGATGTTTGGGGCATCGACTTTATGGGTTCATTTCTTAATTCATTTGGAAACCAATACATATTAGTTGCTGTGGACTATGTGTCCAAGTGGGTAGAAGCCATTTCAAGTAAACTAATGATAACAAGGTTGTCATAAAGTTTTGAAAGAGAACATTTTCTCGCGCTTCAGAACCCCTCGTGCTATTACTTACAAGTTAATGGTACTCACTTTTGAAATAGATCCTTTAAAGCTCTTATATGAAAGTATGCTATTACGTATAAGTTGTCCACACCTTATCATCCTTAAACCAGTGGGCAAGTGGAGGTCTCCAATAGACAAATCAAGCTTATTTTGGAGAAGACTGTGAATCAAAATCGGAAAGATTGGTCCGCCAAACTTGTAGATGCCCTATGGGCCTACAGGACCGCTTTAAAGACGATTTTAGGAATGTCTCCTTATAGGTTAGTCTTTGGTAAGGCTTGCCACCTACCAGTTGAGTTAGAGAATCGAGCCTTATGGCAATCAAGTAACTAAATTTTAATTTGAACAAGGTCGTGACCTTCGGAAGTTACAAATTTCCGAATTAGAGGAGTTAAGAAATGGGGCCTTTGAAAATGCAAAGATCACAAAAGATAAAGTTAAGATTTTTCATGATAAACATATCATAAGAAAAATATTTGTCCCTGGACAAAAAGTCTTACTCTATAATTCTAGGCTTCATCTTTTTCAGGAAAACTAAAATCAAGATGGACTGGGCCATTCGTTGTTAAATCCGTGTTTCCACATGGTGCTGTAGATTAGTGACACCAAGAATGGGAATGACTTTAAGGTAAATGGTCAATGCCTTAAACCTTTCTTGGAATCGGTGCCGGTAAATGAAACGGCTATGGGTCTTTTCAACCCAGTGTATCAGTAACTTTATCTCTTTTATATTTCATTTCATGCATCTATAAATTTCTTTCATACATTAGACAATGTATGAGATAAGTGTGGGAGAGGGTTCTTACATGATTAACATTGTTTTAAAAAAAAACTTTTTGAAAAAAAAGAATAGTATTTTGACGTATTTTTTGTAAGAAATTAAGTCAATTTTAAGGAATAGGAGAATCATAACTAGGCTTTCTTATACTTGGTCAAAATAAGATGACTTGTTTGATTTCTAGGGTTAGGAGAAAAATTTTGAAAAAGTAATTTAGTCTTGATCTTTAACTTGATGAACTATGCACACTTTATACACTTACACACTTAGGGTTCAAAAACAAAGATTCTTATGCCCTATATAAAAAAGAAAGAAAGAAAATATATATATATATATAAATCCACTGATTAAGCTGGGTGTTTGTGCCTCATAAAGTATAAGTATTCGCACCTAAAAAAGGTACATTTTATAAATAAAAATCCTAGTTTCGTGGCCTTATTTGCTCGAGTGCTTAAGTTTTTGGGGGTGTTTTATCACCTGGTGCCCTAAGACAGTCCTGTTTGGGTGTCACCGCTTAAAGTTAAAGAACCCTTATTCAAAATTTTATGGTCATAAAGGTGCATATGACTTAGGGTAAAGTAATAGACTAGATAAGAAATACAATTTGACTTCTTACTTTGATTCATGACATATTTTTGAATAGAGACTAAGTTTAGGAATGAAAAGTTTGATTTTCCTATAACTTATAGATTACTTGAACTCTTACAATAATACTTCAAGTATTTTCTCTCTTTTCAAAATACTTTTCAAAAATACTAACACTTTTCTCTTTCTTTATGGATTTTGTGGGTGCAATTTGCTGAAAACCCTCACGAGATAAAACTCGTCCTCTAGGGATAACCTAGAGGTTTAACGGCTTATTGCACATGCTCAGTGCAATCGAGTGACTTGCAAAAGTGGTCCAATAATTTCTTAGGATTAGTTTGATATTTTACTCGAGGGCGAGCAAAAAGATAAGTGCGGGGGTGTGATTGGTTACATATATTGCATATATAATGTCACATTCCCATAATTAATGCCCAATAAATATGTATTTAGTCTTATATTATTCTTTATAAAATACAGGCACATTACAAAAGAGAGGGAAGAAAAATGAGCCCAAATGCCCATCAAAATTCTGATTTAATTCAGAATTAATTCAAATCAAAGATCAAGGCAGATCAAGGCAAATCAGAGAAGATAAAACCAGTTAAATAAGCAGTTAAAACAGATCTTTACAAATCAATTGGTTAAAGCCGAACATCAAAGGAGTTTTTGTCAAATCCATGACCTAAAACTGCAAATCCAGCAAGAGATAAAAGCATATCGCGAAATCAGGGAGCAGCACCCCCTGGGTGTGGCCAGGTGGCCACACCCAGGTTGCCACATTTTCGTGACTATCTAAGAAACTTAGGGGGAACGTTTGCTTCCCCTATCTTCGTACGCTCTCCCCTATTTGATTTTTCCTATAAATACTGCATTTTACAGATAAGGAGGGACCGGAGACTAGTTTAAGTTTTTCTTTTTAGTTTTAGGGTTTAAGTTCTTTGTTAGATAGTTATTGAGAAGTTGTATTTCAGTTTTTAATTTGTAGTTTAGTCTAAAAACAAAGTGAGAGGGAGAAAGAGTGATTGTAATCTGAAGTTGAAGTGACATCATTAAAGATTCTTTGGACTTCTTTTCTTTTCCAACTCATGGGTATGTTGAATTTCGATTTAATGTTTTCTTTTTTAGTAATGAGTAGCTAAATCTCTTCTTTCTGGGCTCCTTAATCTCTCCTCTTTAATATTGTTTCTTTATCGGTATTAATGGAAAGACCCAACTAAATCATATGAATGTCTTAAACTAAGCCTTTCTTATTACGAGTGTTCTTGAAGGCACATGAGGATGGGATTGGATTTTTAAACTTAATCTTGAAATTTATCATTAAAGAACTTATTTTTATTCCATGCTTGCTTTATTGCTTTGATGGTTTAACATTCAACTCAAGGAAAGATTTCAAAACTAAAGTTCAATTTCTAAACTAAACCATCTTATGTGTTTTACTTGATCTCTTTTAAATACAAGGCTAAATTTTTTTCCTATGATATCATTGAGGCACTCAAACTTTCACAATAAGAACCTAGAGTTGGGTAAGAATTAGTGAGCCCAAATATTTTTCATATATTAAAACAAACAACCAATCACTCTTCAAGCCTTTTTAAAGATCATCTTTTCCAAAGCCTTCTCTAAGTTTTCATTTTTTCTTTAAATCACTTCCCTACTCTCCATTCTGTTTTCAACATAAAAAAAACCACCGACAGTTTTGAAATAATACATCAAAAAGTTTTCATCACATTTCTCCTCGTGGACACGGCCCGTTAGCCCAAAGCTAGATGGTAGTTCACACTTCATTTACTTTCAATCAGTGGGCGAGCTAAACTACTTCCATGGACTCCAAATCAAGTAAAAGAGTGATGAGATTTTTATTAATCAAGCTAAATGCACAAGGAAACTCATTATGAAATTTGGCTTGAAGATGCAAAGTCAAGCAAGACTCCCATGGCTACCATAACAAAACTTGACAAGAATGAACAAGGTATAACTGTTGACACTAAATTCTATAAGAGCATGATTGGTAGTTTACTTTATTCAATGGCTAGTAGGCTAGATATTTTGTTTAGTATGTGTCTATGTGCTAGATTCTAATCTTATCATAAAGAGTCTCACTTGATTGCGGTAAAACGCATTATTAGATATCTTAAGGGCACTGCTGGAATGGGCTTATGGTATCCAAAGATCGGACGATTTTTCATGACGAGTTTTTCGGATGCTGAGTATACTGGTTGTAGAGTGGATAGGAAGAGCACAAGTGGAACTTGTCAATTTCTAGAATATTATCTTGCTTCATCGTCTTCCATGAAACAAAATTATGTAGCCTTCTCAACCGCCGAGGTTGAGTATGTTGCGGTCGGGGCTTCTTGTGCACAAGTCCTTTGGATAAAACATACTCTCCTTGACTATAATTTGCATTATGATTATATTAAAATATTTTGTGATAATACTAGTACTATTCATATGACTAAAAATGTAAATCAATATAGTAAGACAAAGCATATAGAAATTCGATATCACTTTCTTAGAGATCACTATGAGAAAAGAGATATTGAAATTGATTATGTTTCAACTGATTTTCAACTAGTAGACATTTTTATTAAACTACTTGATTTTTAATAGATTCTCTTTCATTTGTGGTGAACTAAATGTTTGTATTATAGACTCATGAGTTTGAAATTTGTGTTTGTTTTTAAAATTTTTTTTTTTTGGTTACCCTTTTTGATGCATGACAAAAAAGGGCAGAAGTATTAAGTATTTATTGGTATTTATTGATTGGTATTTATCGAGTATAATCGAATATTTATTGGTTTTTAGTGGTTTTTAGTCTTGTTTGTTTATGCTCATATGTAATGCCATGTTTTGAATATTATTACAAACTTTCATATATGCATTAATATGACACGTTTAAAATTGACTTTTAATCACATAGTCATATTGATATCCTGTATTTGATATATAAGCATAACTTGAGGAGGAGCTTTTTCATAGCTCTTTCATTTCATTTCTTTTAAATAACTCATATGTTTTGTCAACATCAAAAAGGGGGAGATTGTCGGCCCAAAAGTTACAATCATCGATTTTGTGTTTTAATGATAACAAAATATATGTAGTTATTTAGTACTAATCAAGTTCAATTGTTTTAAGCGTGTTTCAGGGTTCAAGAAGATCTAATAAGCTGCTTCCTCTAAAGGAAGGTGTTGATGGCTCAAGAGTACTCAAGTATGGGATTGAAGCTTAAAGCACTCAACATCGCTATCAAAGAAGCCCGCTCGAAGATTTTTATAGTCGCTTAGAATCTCATAAGAACTTAATTTGTTAAAGTGTTGAATATAGATTTGATGCTCAAAGATATACACAGACAAAAATGCATGTTTTCGACAGTACAGTTTATTTTGTATTGGTGTTTTGACATGTCTTGATACATGTTCCAAATTTTCTTAAATATTTTTATTGTAGTTTAGAACTTGTATCTCCTTGCTATACATGTTTTTCTCCCTTAAAAATGCATACAAAATCTTTTACAAAACTTTCTTTGTTTTCATGTGCATGTTGGTGCATGTTGGTGTACATTCACGGTCGACTGACCAATCGACCGCTATCCCCTATGGTCGATCGACATGTCGACTAACTATAATGACCTTGGTCTCGGTTAAAAACGGTTGACCGACTGATCGACCGGAAGGAAATAGCCATATTTTTTTAAAAAGGCCGGTCGACTAGGCGATAGACTGACAAACTGCCAAAAAGGCAGTAATGACCAGATTTCAAATTCTAATTTTTAACATGTTTTTTAAAATGTGGTGATTTGAATTCTAAGGGTCAAATTTTTCCCCTTATGACCTGGTAAACAATTCTAAATATGTTTTTTTATAGCCTATATAAAGGGTCACTGGGATTGGATTTAAAATACCACAAATTCTCTTAAAAATCAAGTTCGCTTTCAAAGTGAAAATTTTCAAAGTTTTTCTTTTGTGCTTTAAATTCTAAAGTTTTAAATTGAGTTTTTGCTCTTATATTCTAACTATTTTGATTTTTAGTCTCACATATATCCTTGAGTTTCAAATCTACTTATTATTCTATAGGGATTTGTAAGAGAGTTGTAAGAGAGTATTTGTGATCTCTTGATCACCAAGAGAATCTCAATTAGCTTTGTGCTACCTCTTGGGTAGAGGATTGAGTTGGGAGTTTTGTACTCCAAGTGGTTATACTTTCTTGTTGTAAGGTCTCTTTGAGGAAGATCCATTAGCGGATAGTTAAATCCTTCATAGTGGTGAAGGCGGGGACATAAAGTAGTGGCTCGAACCTCGAAACAAATCTCTCTTATTTGCGATTGTCTTATTGTCTCTTTGTTTCATTTACTCGCTTTCTTTTTATTCTTTTTATCAATCGTTACTTATCTCAATAAGAAAGAAATTGAGCATCTCAACTCTTATCTAGAGAAATCACGAGGAGAAATTCAGAGCCTTCCACGCGGAATACGAGTTCATTTTTTATTTTGAGTGATCGGTTTGCATCATTCATTATAAATTATTAAGTATTTGCATTTAATTAGCATTACACCTATTCAATCCCCTTCTAGGTTTATTTTCATTCTTCAATGAGTTTGGCTTGATAAGACACCAGATGAACTCATTCAATCAGTTTATCTGACTCTTTGGATGCTTTGTCATTGAATCGAGCTTCGATCGATCAAACAGGAGAAGGGAGACATGCCACCATGACATATGAAAAAGTCAGGCTAGATAAGCCATCCTTTTGGATCGAGAGGAATGATTAGGAGGAAGAGAGTCTAAAATGTAGCCTAGGCATAATCGAATTCAAAATATGATCTATTCTTCTAAATTGAAGGTGGATGCAGATCTATGTACTAGAGAAGAGTGACAAGGCTAAACTGATGGTCTACCTTTGTCATGTCTGATTGACAAAAAAAAAAGATAGTAAAAAGTAAAAGTTAAGGTTAAGAAATTTCTCTGTTTTCTCGCAATTAATCCCTATAGCAAGAGCTAAATGGGTCAATCCCCAGGGACAGATGCGATGCAAGCTTTTCGATACGTTCATTCTCTGCAAAACTTGGAAAGAAAGGATGATGGTTATAAAAAAGTTGATTTAAATAGAAAGAGGGATCATAGCCCACTAATTATCTACCACAACCAAGCACTAGTCTATTAAGAATAAATATCAGATTTAATCTATAAATATTAACCCTAGAGTGTTGCTTCAAACTCAAGTAAGAAATGTAAAATAGAAAGTAAACCCTAATTAAAGTATACTAATTAAAATTAAACATTAGTTTATCAAAGTCTCAAAGTATAGCATAAGAAAAATTGTTTTAGACTTAACATTAAGCTATCAAAGTATCTACTAAGTATAAACTAAGAATAACCATTAAATAGTATATTCTAAAGCAAGTTTAACTTAACTCATCACTAATCTTCAAGAATCATTTACTTATCCCTAGGGTTTCAATTAGGCATAGAGCTTAACCAATTCATATTTATAGAACTAGGCTTTAGTTGGTGGAGAGATTAGCAAGCTATGAGAGAATTAGTTACTCATATTCATAGTGAAATTAAGCATGATATTTAAAAGTTGCATAAAAGAAATTAAACAAGAATTTAAGAACACAAATAAAAATAGCAAAAATAGATATGAAAGAAAATAAGAATCTTTATTGAATTTGTCACCAACCCAGTACAAAAGCCTTCTCTTCTTTACAAATCTTCTTCAAAGTCGAAAAACTAGAAAATACAATGGAAATTCGGAAAGAAAAGATGATCTAAAGAAAACTCTAAACTTGATTCCCTGATATACCCCTCCTATGTCGCTCTTCAGCAGTATTTATAGGGGATTCTAGTAGTAGTCCCAGTAGAATACTCCCCCAAATTTTCACGCACGCGGCTATAGGAATACCCCGTTTTTGCGAAAAAAAGGAGTGCCGCTTCATCGTGTCCATCCATCAATAGATCCTTAGAATTCTTGTTTACATTTGAAATTTAAAATAACCTTATTTCCTAGAAAACTTAGGAAACAAGTTATTTATAAATCTAAATTTTAAACTTAAATTCTCTCCTTTATCTTTGAATTAGGATAGGATAATTTTTGATTTGACTTGGACTTGATGGGCTTTGGGCTTTGGGCTCTTTTCTTTTCTTTTCTCTTTTTAATTATCAAGGCCTACACATTACTAAACAATAAAACGAATAAATAACAGTGCTCTATAAAAATAAACATGAAAATGTAATTAAAAATATGTACTATTGATGAACAATCATACCCCACACCTATCTTTCACTCGTCCTCGAGTGAAACGAAAAAAATCTAAACTAAATTAATCTAACCTAACTCACTTTCGTCAGAATGAAGGTTGCACTTAGCACGTGCAATAAGCCGTTAAACCTCTAGGTTATCCGTAGAGGAAGAGTGTTGTCTCATGACGGTTTTCAGTGAATTACACCCACAAAATCCATAAAAGAAAAAAACAAAATGCTAGTATTTTAGAAATTTCATTTTTGAAAGAGAAGTATATTTGAAATATTTTTTTAAAATCAAGCAATCTATAAGTTTTAGGATCAGGAAATTATTCAATCCTATGTTTAGTTGTTATGCAAATATTCATTATCAATCTAGGTTAGGATTAAAACTGAATCTCTCACTTAGTCTATTATTTTACCCTAAGTCATATGCACTTTTGTGATCGTGAATTTTTGACTCGAGATTCTTCAACTTCAACTCTTATGCCTTGTATATTATATATATATATATATATATATATATATATATATATAACTTCTCCCTTTTTTTCTTTTTTTTTTTTGAAGAAGTTCGAAGTATTACCACCTCATTGGCCTGTAAGCACTTCTTTTTTTTATGTATAACTCATCTAATTTTTTTCGTGCACGTATCAAGGTTTCTTGAGGCTCTAATACCTAGCTAATTGATTTTGAAATGTATTAATACATATATTATATTTATATATATATTTTTTCAAACTTACCAAAATACCTTTCGCGTAAATACCAAGGCTTAGGCCAAAGCACCAGCTAATCAATAATTAGATTTATTTTTATTACTTTTTTTTTTTATATATGTACTTTAAGGCACAAGTGTCTTTGTTTTGAATCCTAAGTGTGTAAGTGTATAAAATATGCATATTTCATTAAGGTAAAAATCAAAATTAAATTATTTTTCCAATTTTTCCTCCTCAACCTAAAAATCAAATAAATAATCTTATTTTGATCGAGTATTAAGAAATCCTAATTATAATTTTTCTATTCCTTAAAATTAACTTAATCACTTACAATAATAACTCAAAATATTGTTTTCTTTTTCAAAAAATTTTAAAAGAAAAAATTTTATTTGTAAACCTACCTATGTTAGTATATGTTAGCATGTTAGTGAGTCCTCCCCTACACCTATCTTATATATTGTCCCCAATGTATGGATGAAATATATGAAGCATGAAATAAAGTGTAAGAGAGGTGATGTTACCAATTAGCACAGTTCCTTCCCTCGAGCTCGCTATCATTCTAATGTATCTTCTTTAGTGGTGAAATTAGAGAGGTTAATCTTTTGTTAGTTTTGTATTCATCCTTTCCAACTTGTTCATCACTTTCCTCAACTTCCTCCTACTCTTTTTCTCTCCACCATTCTTCACAAATTTATCCTCGTTATACATTGTAGTTAGTGCATAAACAATATGAGTACGTAGAATTTTGAGCTTTTCCTCATACATCTCCTCAGGAAACCATATCTTTTGGAGGTATATATCTAACCAAAACATCCCTAATCGGTTCATCTAAACAGTTAAGTTCATCTTCGAAGGGGTTTTTAAAGCTTTTGTCAATTTGAAGTTCTTGAGTTATTTTTTCAAACGATTGACCATTAGTTGGTTCATTGAATGTGAAGGTACTTAAATCAAGTTTTCTTCTCTTAAAGGGAACTCTAGATGTATTATCCTTAAGACATGTTTTCTCGTCACTACGATTGCACTCATCCTTAAATCATATATCAAGAAATAGAGGCTCATCATCCTCACTAACATCCTCACAAAATAATTCTTTTAGCCCAGTGGCCCTTCACTCTAGATTTGATGATGATTAACTCATGTAGTTATTGTTTACTAATAATCTTGTAATATTTAGTTTCAGATATTTGATCAAGATATTAGTAGGTGATTAGCTTCAACAAAGGTGATTTGGAGCATTCACATGGTGATTCAAGAGCTCGAGCGTCAAGTTCACATATAGCACTCGGTTGGAGTTAACCTCATTGGATCGTGTTTGGATCGAGTCGACTTGGAGACGAAATTCTACAAGAAGACATCGGTTTGTTTAGTTTAAGATTTTATTTAGATCTTGTGTAAAGATTAGATAGTGTTGATATGCTCAAGTTCACAATACACACACTTAGTTAAAGTTTCATGTTTATTAGTTTTTTGTTTTCGGTTTAACCAATATTGGATTTCATGTCAAAATCATAGATATAAATCTTTATACGCATATTGTATTCTATCCATATACTATAAGCTTCAAAGTTGTTTCAATATCATGTTTTTGTATTTATATGAGTTTTGGAGAAAACGATTTTTCATTTCAAAAATCCAAGTTTTGAAAAATACGGATTTTCGTTTAAGGAAAATTTCAAGAAAACAAAAATGGTTCAAATTGTTTGAAATATGTGTAGAATTTTTGTCACACATATTTGTATTTCAAAGATCTAATAGGAACATATTTTTGTGGAATTTATGTATATATTATGGGATTTTTTTAGTAGCCAAAAAGACAAGTTTTTAATCCCTAGACAATATTGACCTGGCTGTTTGCCGGTCGACCAGACCGGTCGGCCATAGCAGAAGTCGGTCGACCGGTCCGGTCGACTGACATGCACAGGACATGCATGCAGCCTGGGCTGGTGGGCCGGTCGACCGGGCGGTCGACCGTCCAGAGAGCTCTGCCCTCTGGAAATGGCCCCGGTCGACCGGCAGAGAGCTGCTACTCTCTGTATCCAGTCCCGGTCGACTGGGCGGTCGACCGGAGGCACAACGGTCATAAATATGACCATTGAGCCGGTCGACCGAGCGGTCGACCGGAAGGGCAAAATTACAATTTCCTGCCGCCAACGGGTAGATTTTGGTGGGGCTATAAATACCCATTCCTTGGATGTTTTAAACAAGTTTTTTGAGAGCAATTTTCCCACCTTTACAAATGTTTAACAGCAAGTTTTCAAAAGAGTTTTTAGGTTTAAAAGATCATTATCTATTTATTTTTTAAAGTGTTGGATTCTCAAAGAAAATAGAGTCTTTTGGGAATTGGTTGTTGATCTAAATTTCAATATCTATTTAGATATTTTCTCAATTATTTTTCTTGTTCCAAAGACTTTATTTTCTCACACTTGAGCTATCAATCTATCCTATCTATTAGGATCTTGTTTTAGTGAGAAAAATTTGGTTTGTGGTCTTTGTAACCACCAAGTGTTGTAACCCTCCTCGATTTGTGATATCCCTCTAGTGAGAGGTGATTGTGGTTATCCCTCTAGTGAGAGGTGATAGTGGAGGTTGTGTTGGCGTCCCTCTAAGTGAAGAGATGATTGTGGTTGTGTGTCTTTGAGCCTTATCCCTCAAGTGTGAGGTTGATATTTGTTTGGCTAAGCGCCAACCCTCTAAGTGTAGAGGAGTTTGTTAGTATCCCTCTAGTGAGAGGTTAATCTTGTGTTGGTTTTGTGCCTTGCCTCTAGTGAAAGATTGTATTGGTTGAGAGAAGAGTTGTGTACTCCCAAGTTAAATTTGCCCAAATCCTCAGTGGAGGTTCCCTGTGTGGACGAGTTATTGGAAATCCTTTGTGTGAAGGCGGGGACATAGAGCTGTGTGCTTGAATCTCGAAACATATCTTTGTTTTTGCGTTTGATCCGCTTTCTCTAACTCTCTCTCTCATTGTGAATTGCATCATATTGTTCATATCATATATATATGCTTGTGTTGATTGTGTATGCCCATACTTGTGTTCAACCAAGAGAGCGTTACATAGCACCTCAACTCTTATTTAGAGGAATTTAGAGGAGATAGTCCAGAGCCCTTCACGGGAATTCAGCTGCACTCTTTGGTTACACTAAGTGTGTTGCATTTAATTTTTAATTCCGCATCATTTGTTATTAGATTAGCCTTACACCGTTTCACCCCCCCTCTAGGTATCTTTTCAATTAGTATCAGAGCTTACACTCCTGATATTAGGTTTAACCATCTAGGAGTGAGATCTTGGTTGCTAATCTATCATTTGCATTTGCACACTTATTTTGTTTACTCACACTCATGGACTTCATGACCTCTCCCATGTTTGATACTTCTAACATTGTTGTTTGGAAGGCTAGGATGTCCATGTACCTAAAAATCCTAGGTTTGCATGTTTTCCTCGCCGTTACCAAGAAATCCTATCTTGGTAATGGCAAGCATATAGAGGCCAATGCACGAGCCCATGAGGCACTTAGGAGCACTCTAAGTAAAGAATATTTGTGTTTACTTTCTCATTGTGATTCCGTCTTTGCAGTGTGGAACACGTTGACCTCTTTCGCGCTCCAAAAGACAAATCATGTGGAGATGGAATCTAGTGGAGAGGAGTCCGACCAACATTGTTATATGGTCCAAGGGAATGACTCCCTTGAGGTAAATTCAGAAACTCTAGATTATTGTGCTAGTTCTTCCGGCGATGATTTAGTTGACGCCGATGCTTTAAATGAAGAACTATCTATTGTTTATGAAAAATTATTAGAAAAATACCAACACTTGATAAAGAAAAGCTTTAAATTAAATATAGATAATAAGGATTTAATTTCAAAACTTGATTTGGCTTTGTAAGAGAAGGTTGAGATTTCAAATGAACGTGACTCATTGAAATCCCAACTTGACCTTGCCCTAAATGAAACAAAATTTTGAAAATAAAAATGATAGTGAAATTGTTTTGAAGAAAAATGAAGTTCTATCTTCAAAACTTGATTTTGTTATAAAAGAGAATAGTTCTTTGAATAACAAACTTGATTTGATTTCAAAAGAATTGGAAGTTTGCTTAAATGAAAATAAATCTTTAAAAAATGATTTAGATTCTCAAGTTTGCCATGCTAGTGTAGCTTCATCATCTAACTTACCTATTGCATGCTCCACTTTATCTTCAAGTATTGAAAATGATATAAGTTTGTTAAAGAAGAGTGTTGATTGTTTGGGCTCCACTTTGAGCCAATGTGCCATGAACCACACACAGTTAGAATCCATGTTTCGAAAGAAACAAGTTCCACCTATGTATGCACACAAACCATGGCATACACATCCTTCCCATGTTCATACACATAACACGATGTATGCTCATGTGTACACTTGTACACATTGTGGACGTAAGGGCCACCTTGCTAAGTTTTGTTGTGATAGAGTACATGATGTAAATTTAGCAAATAAATTTGTTTGGGTTAGGAAAGGTGCTAACCCCCATGAACTCAATATAGTATGGGTACCAAAGACTACTCCTATTTTATTTAATGTAGATGTGGGCTCTCACTCGACGTGAGAGTGTTGGTGCCTTGAGATGGATGCGTTCAGAGCTATATGGTGATATTTTTTGGGTGCATCACTCTCAAGGAAAGTTTGGCGGGAGGACCACCTTGGTTTGGAGACATAGATATGTGCCCTCTTGGTTTTGGTAACGACCTCTAACACCCATACATGTTTACATGCTTTCATATTATCAATTTTAGCATGTTTTGATTACTATGTTAAATACCATGATAATTAGGCTTGTGATATACATGATTAGTATTTGAGATACACCCATGTTTATATGGATCCATATTTTTGTGTTCTCACACTTGTTTAGCTATTGTGTATATCATAGATCTAAAACTTGTGCATTTACATAATGATCTTATTGATTTTTGTTTTGTTTTATTCTTCATGTTTTGAATACATGTTTAGATGTAGCTTTCATTAAAACTTGAGTATATACTTGTACAACTAGTGAGCCATAAATAGATTATTATATGTTTGTACTTGATTGCTCATTTGTACCCATTAAATGTACTAGTATAGCCTAGTTTTGATGATTAGTACATTTTGACTTGTATTCCTTAATTTTGGACTTGTTTTCATTATGTGTTTTAGCTTCATGTATATGTTAATTTTGTCAAAACTATTGGATATACATGTATACCCTTGAGTCATTTGCCTTTCATACAAAATCTCTTTATAGACTCAATTGTGTTTAGGGATATGTACGTATACTTATAGTTTAGACTAAACATACATATACCTTGAAGTAGATTTAGTTTTGATGATTTTCATATTTTGGAAAGGAATTTCATATTTGAGCTTAATTGCCTTTTTTCATGACTTTGTCTTTCACACAAACTTATAGACTCTTATTACTTGATGTTTTCTCATGATTTTATTTTCATGAGTATTATATGTGCTATATAGATTTTGAGTGTCATTGGTTGAGTGATTTTCATGTTTCATGGATATCATGTTGTTTTATTTCTTACTTGAAGGATTTCGTACTAATTTACAAGTTTATCATTAAACTTGTTACGTTATTCTTCATTTAGTAGAGTTTTCAATTATGCTAAACTTATTTTCAAACTTATTTTTGAAAACTCCTTCCATCTATGGGTGGTTGGATGGGCGACCATGCCTTGTATGTTGTTAATTGAAAATCTATTTTAACATGTGCATGAATGGGTGCTAGGTATGAGTTATACACTTGATTCTCATCATATTTTCAATTGGTATCCCAATTGATATTTTCATGTTTGTATACTCATCTTTAGTTTGCAATATATGCATGCTTCAAAACTTCAAAAAGTATCAATTTTTATTGGTATTTACATTTTAATACATATATACATGATTTGATTGTGCTTACAACATATTCACATCTTAAAGCACAAATTATATTTATGCTAAGCTTGATATACTCCTTAATGACTATTAGTTTTCAAATTGGTATTTTATACAAGCTTATGCATCATTTTTATTGGTATTTCATAAAGGGGGAGAAAACTTCATGTTTTAGTTTTCAATCGATTGTATTTTCAATTGGTATCTTACTCCCACTCTTTATGATGAAAAATGATATGATTTGGTATATTATTTTTCAATTGGTTTCCTATGCTCTAAATGAAAAATATTTTAATTTGGAACATGCCAACATTTTCAATATTGGTATCAAAAATCTTAAATTGCCTTTATCTAAAATTTGGTATCTTTATTGGAAAATGAATTGTTTAACCAAATAGTTGATTTGTTTTTCAATAGGTATTATATTTCATTTTAAATTTGTATCTATATTAAAATAAGTTATGTTTACATAAAAATATTTGGCATTCACTTTCAATTGATATCAAAATTATAAATATTCTCATTTAATATCAAAATTATAAAATGTTTACAATTGGTATCATGATTTACAAAATATATATATAATTCAATTAGTATTAAAAACATACAATGTTTCAATTTCTATTGGTATCAAAAGTTTACAAGATATTTTCAATTAATATCTTTTGGTATCTTAAAATTTTTTATTTTCAATTGGTATCATAATTTGGTATCAAATGTTTTGATACATTGCTTATATGCAAGGGAAGCTTAACATCTTCTCTATATATGGATTCATATTGAGTGTATCTCATATTGAGGAGCTTGACCGCTCTTCTCTATATCTTACACGTGTGTAGGAGGAGCTTCACATCTCTTTTAATACATTATATATTATGCTTTATGTGATTAGGGTTTAGTCTTCTCTTTTCATATAAATGCATGTATACAGGGTGAGTTAACTTCACATCTCTCCTCTTCATGAATGTATATAGCATATACACTTTTATTGTTTTGTTTTATGCAAAAAAGAAAGAAAAATATTATTTATGTCTTTAGTGTTTGTACGCCTTTGTTGATGAATTGACAAAAAGGGGGGAGAGAAATTTGGAGTTTTTATATGCATGATTGTTTTATTTGTTACTTTTTACCATTGGTATCAAAAGCATCTTTCATTGGTATCAAGAGCATCTTTTGTTGGTATCAAGAGCATGTTTATTTCATTGGTATCAAATATCATGTTTATGCATATTTATGTTGAGCATTCATGATAATCTTTATAGTTTATTGCTATGCATGAGTTAAGGGGGAGCTTCTATAAAGCTTAACTTTAATCCATGCATTTATAACTCCATGAGTTTTGTCATCATCAAAAAGGGGGAGATTGTTGGCCCAGAGGCCCTTCACTCTAGTTTTGATGATGATTAACTCATGTAGTTATTGTTTACTAATAATCTTGTGATATTTAGTTTCAGATATTTGATCAAGATATTAGTAGGTGATTAGCTTCAACAAAGGTGTTTTGGAGCTTTCACATGGTGATTCAAGAGCTCGAACATCAATTTCACATCTAGCACTCGGTTGGAGTCAAGCTCATTAGATCGTGTTTGGATCGAGTCGACTTAGAGACAGAGTTCTATAAGAAGACATCAGTTTGTTTAGTTTAAGATTTGGCTTAGATCTTGTGTAAAGATTAGATAGTATTGATATGCTCAAGTTACACACACTTGGTTAAAGTTTCATGTTTATTGGTTTTTGGTTTTTGGTTTAACCAACATTGGATTTCATGTCAAAAACATAGATATAAATCTTTATATGTATATTGGATTCTATCCATATACTATATGCTTCAAAGTTGTTTCAATATCATGCTTTTGTATTTATATAAGTTTTGGAGAAAATGATTTTTCATTTCAAAAATTCAAGTTTTGAAAAATATGGATTTTCGTTTAAGATAAATTTTCAAGAACACAGAAATGGTTCAAATTGTTTGAAATATGTGTTGAATTTTTGTCACACATATTTGTATTTCAAAGATCTAATAAGAACATATTTTTTTGGAATTTGTGTGTATTTTATGGGATTTTTTAGTAGCCAAAAAGATAAGTTTTTAATCCCTAAACAATATTGACCTGGCTGTCTGCCGATCGACCAGACCAGTCGACCGGAGCAGAAGTCGGTCGACCGGTCCGGTCGACTGACGTGCACAGGACGTGCACGCAGCCTGGGCTGGTGGGCCGATCGACCGGGCGGTCGACCATCCATGAAGCTCTGCTATCTGAAAATGGCCCCGGTCGACCGGCAGAGAGCTACTGCTCTCTGTATCCAATCCCGGTCGATCGGACGGTCGACCGAAGGCACAACGGTCATAAATATGACTGTTAGGCCTGGTTGACCAGGCGGTCGACCGGAAGGGCAAAATTGCCCTTTCCTGCTGCCAACGGGCAGATTTTTGTTAGGGCTGTAAATACCCATTCCTTGGCTGTTTTAAACAAGTTTTTTGAGAACAATTTTTCCCACCTTTACAAGTGTTTAACAGCAAGTTTTCAGAAGAGTTTTGGGTTTAAAAGATCATTCTTTATTTGTTTTTTGAAGTGTTGGATTTTCAAAGAAAATAGAGTCTTTTGAGAATTAGTTGTTGATCTAAATTTCTATATCTATTTAGAGATTTTCTCAAGTGTTTTTCTTTGTTCCAAACACTTTATTTTCTCACACTTGAGCTATCAATCTATCCTATCTATTAGGATCTTGTATTAGTGAGAAAGATTTAGTTTGTGGTCTTTGTAACCACCAAGTGTTGTAACCCTCCTTGATTTGTGATATCCCTCTAGTGAGAGGTGATTGTGGTTATCCCTCTAGTGAGAGGTGATAGTGGAGGTTGTGTTGGTGTCCCTCTTAGTGAAGAGGTGATTGTGGTTGTGTGTCTTTGAGCCTTATCCCTCAAGTGTGAGGTTGATATTTGTTTGGCTAAATGCCATCCCTCTAAGTGTAGAGGTGATTGAGTTTGTTGGTATCCCTCTAGTGAAAGGTTGATCTTGTGCTGGTTTTGTGCCTTGCCTCTAGTGAGAGGTTGTATTAGTTGAGAGAGGAGTTGTGTACTCCCAAGTTATATTTGCCCAAATCCTCAGTGGAGGTTCCCTCTGTGGGAAGTCCTGTGTGGACGAGTTAGTGGAAATCCTTCTATATGAAGGCGGGGACGTAGAGCTGTGTGCTCGAACCTCAAAAACATATCCTTGTGTTTGCGTTTGATCCACTTTCTCTAACTCTCTCTCATTGTGCATTGCATCATATTGTTCATATCATATATATATGCTTGTGTTGATTGTGTGTGCCTGATCAGTCACATATATTACATATACATTGTCACATTATCATACATTTTATCTAATAAATCCTATTAATAAGTCTTATTCTTCTTTGTTAAATGTAGGCCCATTGCTAAAAGAAAGGAAAGATAAACAAGCCCAAAAGCTCATCAAATTCTGATTTAATTCAGAATAAATTCGAAATCAAAGAATCAGGGCAAATCTTGGCATATCAGAGAGGTTGAAAACCGGTTGAAATTAATCTTCCCAAATCAAGCGGTTGAAGCCAATAATCAAAGGCTGTTTCGTCAAATCCTGAAGCTGAAATGAGAAAACCAGCAGAAGATATGGGCGAATAAACAAACCGGGGAGTCCCACCATTTGGGTGTGGCAACCTGGCCACACAAGGGCAGCGGAAAAAGCGGACCAAGTCGCGTTTCTGCGGCTTGGTTATGGTTGTTGGGGGAGCGTTTGCTCCCCCAATCTTCCTACGACCTCTCCCCTCTGGTTTTTCCCTATAAACACCATTTTCAACTGAGAAGAAAGGAGCAAAAACTAGGATTAGAATTTGTGTTTATTCTTAAGGATTTAGGCTCTTTGTTAGATAGTGTAAAAGTTATATCTTGTTTTGTAATTTGTAGTTTAGCACAAACACCAGTGAGAGAGAGGAATTGAGTGATTGTATTTGAAGATTGAAGTGACATCAATACAAGGATCAAGCTACCTTTTCTTCCACTCCATCTTACGCTATGTCTTGCTTTAATTACTTGCATTATTCTTTGTCTTCCATGAGTAGCTAATCGGTTTTCTGGGCTCACTATTACTCCTCTCTCTGATCCATCTTCTGTTTGAATGGTTTTCATGAAAAAGACCCAATGAATCATTTGAATACCTAAACTAAAGCCTTTCTTCTTTGAAAGTGTTCTTGAAGGCACATGAGGATGGGTTTAGATTTTTAGAATTTCTACTTCTTTTAAAAACGTCTCTTGAACTTGTTTTTATCTCATACCTGAACTTCTTGATGATTTAACATTCAATTCAAGACGATTTCTTAAAGAAAAGAATTAACTTTTCCAACCATCTTATGTGCTTTGCTTAACACTTCCTAAAATAAATCTTAAGTTTTTGCCTATGATCAAATTGAGGCACTAAGGATTTCAATAGAAGAACATATCATTGAGTAGTGAGATAGTGAGCCCAGATTTTCTTCTTTATTAAAAAACAATAAATCACTTTTCAAACTTTATACAAAATTCACCTTTTTCAAAGCCTTCTCTAAATTTGCAACTTTTCTTTTGATCATCTCCCTTCTCTCCATTTTCATTTTCAACTTAAAAGAAAGACACCAACTTCACTCTTTGTTATTTAACAAAAACACCGAAAAGCTCTATCGCATTCCTCCTCGTGGACACGTCCCGTTAAACCAAAGCTACACGGTAAAACTCCTTGCTCTTTCATTTTGCAAACAATTTTTGGCGCCGTTGCCGGGGAGGGAACGGTGTGTTTGTTTTTTTAAACAAGTTTGGTGTCTTGTTTCAGGGACTTCAAGATTCAGATTTAGCATTCAAGCTTTGCAAGAGAAAACTTAGTATTCTGTGCCCCTACTCTCGAAAGTAGGAAACAGAATTTCAAGAAATTGCTAGTGCAAAAGTTGAAATTTTTTTTGGACTATTAAAACTCTTTTTTGCAGGACATATTGCTTGCAAAAATTAAGTTTTCGTGTGTTATATTCTTGCTATATCTGCTATTCACAATTCCTATTTTAATCCAACAATAATTTGAGTGATTGTTA
This sequence comes from Agave tequilana, assembly GCA_038442645.1. NCBI lineage: Eukaryota > Viridiplantae > Streptophyta > Magnoliopsida > Asparagales > Asparagaceae > Agave > Agave tequilana. The sequence continues at coordinate 217,335 of JAVJIF010005733.1, read as the reverse complement.
ACTGCTTAAAAAACATTTAGACTTACATTCTAAGCATTTGTATAATTATGTTTATTTTACAATTACTGTTGAAGAAAGCTGGAGACAGGGTACGTATGCATAGCATATAGTTTAGGAAACATTCTTGGGTGATATTTGCTTTTGAATGTTACTTTTCTATATCTTGCACACTTTGCACAATAAATTCTAAGGGCAAAACCCAAATTAAGATAAGGTAGGGAAGTCATTACCCTTCCTTAGCCCACAAACCATTTCCAAGCACACACAACCTAAGCCTAAGTAAAATCTGATAGACGTTGGCCTTAGGGACATCTCGAACTCACTAGGAGATTATCCTAAGAGGGAAGGTGTTAGAATTTGACTCCTGTCAAATTGGTGTCTAGGAAGAGGATTAAGGGCCGAAAGCCCAAAGGTTGGTGGTTACTTAATTAAGGAACGTCTTTGATGGATAACCTCCCACCAATCTTGCCTTGACCTGGCTGATTAGCTTTAGGTCAAAGTCTACATTATACCTCCTATGGACAATCAACCAGTTAGGAGTTGTCTAGGTCAAGGATACCTTACACTAGGCTTGGTTGATTACTTTTGTTGACTATTAGTAAACTTGTTTATGATTGTAATTGTGTTTGTGTATGCAAGCGTGGTCAAGAGACCCTAATTCATTTAGGTTAACAAGAAACACATCACCACCCAAGTTTGAACCAAGACCAGATTCGGTTATGGATCAACCGACATCTTTGCAGGATAGGTTCTATCCCATTAGAACATCACTTCCATCCTGCATCCAACTTCCATCGGTTGGTGAGCACAACTTTGAGCTTAAGCTATAGTTCATCAATACACTCCCTAAGTTTCATGACCTAGAGTCCAAAGATGCTTATTTCTTTATAAGAGAATTTGAGAAAGTATGCTTAATGATGAAAATCTTACACCTTGCAAATGATGCTATTAGGTTGAGATTTGCCCATTTGCTCTTAAGGACTTAGCCAAGAAATGGCTCTAAAGCTTAGCGGCCGGCTCCATCACATCCTGGGATGGTTTCATCAAGGTCTTCTTGAAGAAATTCTATCCAATTCACAAGACTGCTCTCGTTAGGAAAAATATCATGCAGTTCAAGTAAGAACCTAGTGAACCGTTTTGGAGGTACTTTGAACACTTCAAAGACCTCTTTGTCCAATATCCTCACCATGGAATAGAGAAATGGCGACAATGTCAAATTCTTTATTGATGGTTTAGACTACTCAACCAAGACCTTCTTAGAAAGCATGTGCCAAGGGGGATTCTTACAGAAGGATGAGAATGAAGGATGGGATTTATATGAGAATCTAACTGAAAAGACCATCCAATGGGAACCTACTAGTGAAAGCTCTAGAAATTCAAACTCTGTCTCTTCAAAGGAGGTCTCCATTCAATTGAATCATCCATAACTAATGAGGCTAAGTTAGCTAACCTAGCGAGAAGACTGGAAGCGTTAGAAACTAAGGAACCAAGTCCATTCAATCAAGTCAGCCTAAACCAATTTCCATCTCCGGGTTATACTTACTGTCAGGCCATGAATCATGTGTTTGAGGAGTGCCTGTATTTCAAGCTCAACAAAACTTTTCTGAACCGATGAATGCGGCCTTTTCAAGGCCAAACAATAATCCTTACGCTCCAACGTACAATCCTGGCTGGAGAAATTACCTAAATTTCTCATGTAGCCAACACAACAATGACCACCCACGGTCGAACCAAGCAAGATACTTCCATCATCAACCCAACTTTCCAAATTACCCTCACAATTCTCCTAACAATTTTTCAAACTATCAACAAAATTTTCCCAACCAAGCTCCACCATCTTCCTTCCAGAATCCTCAACTTGAAAGGAGAATGACTGATTTTGAGAGAAATATGAAAAGGTACATGAAGAACCAAGATTATCTCATGCAAACAATACAGAGGCTAGAGGGTCAAATGAGCCAGTTAACCAATCCATAACATGAGAGGCAAAAGGGTATCTTGTCCAGTCAACCAATTATGAATCCTAAGAATTCACATCAAGCTCATTTGGTTGAGGATCAATCACTGAATCAATGTAATGTTGTTCATACATTGAGGTCGGGAAAGAAAGTTGATAACCAAGTGTCAACACCACCCAATCCTAGTCAGCACAATCACACTTCAGCATCCACCTCATCTAATCCCACTCCTCCTAAATCTGATGAATCTGAAAAAGATAAGTCAACCAGTCAGGTGCACCAGCGTATAGTACCATTTCCTAATAGGCTGAAATATAACAAGCAAAATCCACACATGGATAAGATAAGTGAGATCTTTAATCAAGTGAAGATAAATGTGCCACTTCTTGATGCCATCCAACAAGTCCTATCTTATGCTAAGTTTCTTAAGGACATGTGCACCAAGAAGAGAAAGACTAATGTACCTAAAAAGGTCTTCTGAGCCACTAACATTAGTGAGCTACTATCGGGTCCGATCCCTGTTAAGTACAAGGATCCAGGTAGTCCCACCATTGCCTGCACAATAAGACAAGCTGAGATTAGTCGTGCACTTCTTGACTTGGGGGAAAGTATCAACTTGCTTCCATTCTCAGTTTATCAATAACTCGGGTTGGGCGATCTTAGTCCAACTCGAGTTACATCCAACTGCCTGACCGTTCACTGAAAGTTCCAAAAGGGAAGATTAATGATGTCATTATCTCAGTTGGGGAGTTTATTTACCCTGTCGATTTCATAGTTCTAGAGACACAACCTGTGTCCAATCATAGGGTTCAAACTCCTGTTATCCTAGGGCGACCATTCCTTGCTACTGCTAATGCCATCATCAATTGTAGGAATGGGTCTATGAGATTAACCTTTAGGGACATGACTAGAGAAGTCAATGTCTTCAACCTAGAAAAACAACCTCGTGAGATAAGAGACCAAACGTTTGAGGTAAACTTTGTTGAAAACAATTGTGATGAAGAGAGTGAAGGTATAGAGAATGAGTCGCTGTTTCTTAATGAATTATTTAAGAATGAATGCGATTATCTTGATGAGAAGGCATATGTCGGAGATCCCAATGTTAGAGTACCCTTTAAAAAAGGAAAATTTGATCTGAATATCTTCACTTTCGATGTGCCAACCAATAATATATTGCATGAGAATATAATTCAAGAACCTCCGATTGATATACTCTTTGAAAACCTCTTCGAAGAAGAACTCATGTGTTTGGATGAACCAACTAGGGATATTTTAATTAATTACACATCTCCAGGGGAAAGTGTTGACCTAAACTTTGAGGAGATATATGGAACTGAGTTAGAATTCTTAGGCATTCATAGTGAGAAAGTTCCAACTGAGAAGTGCGGTGGTGATCAACTTTTGAAAAATGAATTTAGTAATATGAGGAAGAAACACCTAAAGAAGGTGAGACTAGGGAGGAAGAGAACTAAAATGACAAAAAATTGGCCTCCCCACTATGCCCTATAAAGAGAACCCAATGGAATGATAGGAAGAGAGCTAGAGGGATAAGACCGAAAAAGATCTTGGTGTGCAAGAAACTTGATGTTGTACATATTTTTGTATAATATATGCACCTCTTTTACATTTCATTTCATGCATCTATACATTTCTTTCATACATTGGGGACAATGCATGAGTTAAGTGTGGAGGAGGGCTCTAACATGACTAAAATAACAAAAAAAAAGAGAAAAATATAAAAATAAAAAAAACTTTTTGAAAGGTAAGAACAATATTTTGATATATTTATTGTAAGAAATTAAGTCAATTTTAAGGAATAGAAAAATCATAATTAGGATTTCTTACACTTGGTCAAAATAAGATGACTTGTTTGATTTTTAGGATTAGGAAGAAAATTTGTGAAAGTAATTTTGTCTTGATCTTTACCTTGACGAAATATGCACACTTTATACACTTACACACTTAGGGTTCAAAAACAAAGACTCTTTTGCTTTATTAAAATATATATATATATATATATATATATTATATATATATATATATATATATATATATATATGTATAAAAAATAAACAAATCTAATTATTGATTAGCTAGGTGCTTTGGCCTAAGCAAGCCTTGGTATTTATGCAAAAGATAATTAGAAAAGTTTAAGGAATATATATATATATATATATATATATATATATATATATATATATATATATATATATATATATACATATATATATATATATACATATATATATATATATATATGAATCCTCTGATTAAGATGGGTATTTGTGCCTCATGAAGCATAAGTATTCACACCTAAAAGGGGTACATTTTATAAATAAAAACCTTAGTTTCGTGGCTTTATCTGCTCGAGTGTTTGAGTCCTTAGGGGTGCTTTCTCACCTGGTGCCCTAAAACTGTCCGGTTTGGGTGTCACAGACTAAAAGTTCGTTACATGGGCAGATTAGAAAGCCTAATGGAATTGAGGAATAAATACCACCAAAAATAAATATAAATAAGGCATAGAAGTTAATGTTAAAGAACCCTTAGTCAAACTTCACAGTCACGACGGGGCATATGACTCGGGGTAAAGTAATAGACTAGATGAGAAATACAATTTGACTCCTTACTTTGATTGATGACATGTTTTTGAATAGAGACAAAATTTAGGAATGAAAAATTTGATATTCCTATAACTTATAGATTACTTAAACTCTCACAAATATTCTTCAAATATTTTCTCTTTTCAAAATGCTTTTTGAAAATACTGAAAACACTAACTTTTTTCTCTCTTTCTTTTTGGATTTTGTGGGTGCAATCCACTGAAAACTCTCACGAGACAAAACTCATCCTCTAGGGGTAACCTAGAGGTTTAACGGCTTGTCGCACATGCTCAGTGTAATCGAGTGACCTGCGAAAGTGGTCTAATAATTGATTAGGATTAGTTTTGATATTTTGCTCGAGGGCGAGCAAAATATAAGTGTGGGGGTATAATCAGTCACATATATTGCATATACATTATCATATTACCATACCTTTTATCTAATAAATCATATTAATAAGTCTTATTCTTTTTTGTTAAATGTAAGCCATTGCTAAAAGAAAGGAAAGAGAAACAAGCCCAAAAGCCATCAAATTCTGATTTAATTCAGAATAAATTTAAAATCAAAGAATCAGGGCAAATCTTGGCATATCAGAGAGGTTGAAAATCGGTTGAAATGAATCTTCCCAAATCAAGCGGTTGAAGCCAACAATTAAAGGCTGTTTCGTCAAATCCTGGAGCTGAAAGAGAAAATCAGCAGAAGATACGGGCGAATCAACAAAACGGGGAGTCCCACCATTTGGGTGTGGCCACCTGACCACTCCAGGGCCGCGGAAACGCGGCCCAAGCCGTGTTTTCGTGGCTTGGTTATGGTTGTTGGGGGAGCGTTTGCTTCCCCAATCTTCCTACGACTTCTCCCCTCTGGTTTTTCCTTATAAATACCATTTTCAACAGAGAAGAAAGGAGCGAAGGCTAGGATTAGTATTTTTATTTATTCTTTAAGGATTTAGGCTCTTTGTTAAATAGTGTAAAAGTTGTATCTTGTTTTACAATTTGTAGTTCAGTACAAACACCAGTGAGAGAGGAATTGAGTGATTGTATTCTGAAGATTGAAGTAACATCAATACAAGGATCAAGCTACCTTTTTTTTCCACTCTATCTTATAGTATGTCTTGTTTTAATTACTTGCATTGTTCTTTGTCTTCCATGAGTAGCTAAATCAGTTTTCTGGGCTCACTATTACTCCTTCCTCTGATTCCTTTTCTTTTTGAATGGTTTTCATGAAAAAGACCCAATGAATCATTTGAATGCCTAAACTAAAGCCTTTCTTCTTTGAAAGTGTTCTTGAAGGCACATGAGGATGGGTTTGGATTTTTAAAATTTCTACTTCTTTTAAAAACGTCTCTTGAACTTGTTTTTATCTCATACTTGAACTTCTTGATGATTTAACATTCAATTCAAGACGATTTCTTAAAGAAAAGAATTAATTTTTCCAACCATCTTATGTGCTTTGCTTAACACTTTCTAAAATAAATCTTAAGTTTTTGCCTATGATCAAGTTGAGACACTAAGGATTTCAATAGAAGAACATATCATTGAATAGTGAGATAGTGAGCCTAGATTTTCTTCTTTATTAAAAAACAACAAATTACTTTTCAAATTTTATACAAAATTCACCTTTTCTAAAGCCTTCTCTAAATTTGTAACTTTTCTTTTGATCATCTCCTTTCTCTCCATTTTATTTTTCAACTTAAAAGAAAGACACCAACTTCACTCTTTGTTATTTAACAAAAACACCGAAAAGCTTATATCGCATTCCTCCTCGTGGACACGACCCGTTAGCCCAAAGCTACACGGTAAAACTCCTTACTCATTCACTTTTCAATCTGTGCCCATACTTGTGTTCAACCAAGAGAGCTTTACATAGTACCTTAACTCTTATTTAGAGGAATTTAGAGGAGATAGTCCAGAGCCCTTCACCGGGAATTCGGCTACACTCTTTGGTTGCACTAAGTGTGTTACATTTAATTTTTAATTCCGCATCACTTGTCATTAGATTAGCCTTACACCTATTCACCCCTCCTCTAGGCATCTTTTCAATTGGTATCAGAGCCTACGCTCCTGATATTCGGTTTAACCACCTAGGAGTGAGATCTTGATTACTAATCTATCAATTGCATTTGCACACTTATATTGTTTACGCACACTCATAGACATCATGACCCCTCCCATGTTTGATACTTCCAACATTATTGTTTGAAAGGCTAGGATGTCCATGTACCTAAAAACCCTAGGTTTGCATGTTTTCCTTGCCGCTACCAAGAAATCCTATCTTGGTAATGGCAAGCATATAGAGGCCAATGCACGAGCCTATGAGGCACTTAGGAGCACTCTAAGTAAAGAATATTTGTGTTTACTTTCTCATTGTGATTCCGCCTTTGCAGTGTGGAACATGTTTACCTCTCCCGCGCTCCAAAAGACAAATCATGTGGAGATGGAATCTAGTGGAGACCAGTCCGACCAACATTGTTATATGGTCCAAGGGAATGACTCCCTTGAGGTAAATTCGGAAACTTACCTAGATGATTGTGCTAGTTCTTCCGGCAATGATTTAGTTGATGCCGATGCTTTAAATGAGAACTATCTTTTGTTTGTGAAAAATTATTAGAAAAATACCAACACTCGAAAAAGAAAAGCTTTAAATTAAATATAGATAATAAGGATTTGGTTTCAAAACTTGATTTGGCTTTGCAAGAGAAGGTTGAGATTTTAAATGAACGTGACTCAATGAAATCCCAGCTTGACCTTGCCCTAAATGAAACAAAATTTTGAAAAATAAAAATGATTGTGAAATTATTCTGAAGAAAAATGAAGTTCTATCTTTAAAACTTGATTTTGTTATAAAAGAGAATAATTCTTTGAAAAACAAAATTTATTTGATTTCAAAAGAATTGAAAGTTTTCTTAAATGAAAATAAATCTTTGAAAAATGATTTAGATTCTCACGTTTACCATGCTAGTGTAGCTTCATCATCTAGCCTACCTATTGTATGCTCCACTTTATCTTCAACTATTGAAAATGATATATGTTTGTTAAAGAAGAGTGTTGATTCTTTGGGCTCCACTTTGAGCCAATGTACCATGAACCACACGCGGTTGGAATCCATGTTTCGAAAGAAACAAGTTCACCTATGTATGCACACAAACCACGGCATACACATGCTTCCTACGTTCATACACATAATACGATGTGTGCTCATGTGTACACTTGTACACATTGTAAACGTAAGGGCCACCTTGCTAAGTTTTGTAATGAGAGAGTACATGATGTAAATTTAGCAAATAAATTTATTTGGGTTAGGAAAGGTGCTAACCCCCATGGACCCAATAGAGTATAGGTACCAAAGACCACTTCTATTTTATTTGATGTAGATATGGGCTCTCACTCGACGTGAGAGTGTTAGTGCCTTGAGGTAGATGCGTTCCGAGCTATATGGTGATATTCTTGGATGCATCACTTTCAAGGAAAGTTTGGGGGAGGACCACCTTGGTTTGAAGACATAGAGATGTGCCCTCTTGGTTTTGGTAATGATCTCCAACTCCCATACATGTTTACATGCTTTCATATTGTTAATTTTTAGTATGCTTTGATTACTATGTTAAATGCCATGATAATTAGGTTTGTGATATGCGTGATTAGTATTTGAGATACACATATTTATATGGATCCATATTTTTGTGTTCTCACGCTTGTTTAGCAATTGTGTATATCATAGATCTAAGACTTGTGCATTTACATAATGATCTTATTGATTTATATTTTGTTTTATGCTTCATGTTTTGATTACATGTTTAGATGTAGCTTTCATTAAAACTTGAGTATGTACTTATACAACTAGTGAGCCACAAATAGATTATTATATGTTTATGCTTGATTGCTCATTTGTACCCATTAGATGTACTATATAGCCTAGTTTTGATGATTAGTTCATTTTGACTTGTATTCCCTAATTTTGGACATGTTTTCATTATGTGTTTTAGCTTCATGTATATGTTAATTTTGTCAAAACTATTGGATATACATGTATACCCTTGAGTCGTTTGCCTTTCATGCAAAATCTCTTTGTAGACTCAATTGTGTTTAGGGATATGTATAGTTTAGACTAAACATACATATACCTTGAAGTAGTTTTAGTTTTGATGATTTTTATGTTTTTGGTAAAGAATTTCATATTTGAACTTAATTGCCTATTTCCATGGCTTTGTCTTTCACATAAACTTATACACTCTTATTACTTGATGTTTTCTCATGATTTTGTTTTCATGAGTATTATATGTGCTATATAGATTTTGAGTGTCATTGTTGAGTGATTTTCATGTTTCATGGATATCATCTTGTTTTATTCCTTACTTGAAGGATTTCGTACTAGTTTACAAGTTTATCATTAACTAGTTACGTTATTCTTCATTTAGTAGAGTTTTCAATTATGCTAAACTTATTTTCAAACTTATTTTTGAAAACTCTTTCCATCTATGGTTGGTTGGATGGGTGACCATGCCTTGTAAGTTGTTAATTGAAAATCTATTTTAACATGTGCATGAATGGGTGGTAGATATGAGTTATACACTTGATCCTCATCATATTTTCAATTGGTATCCCAATTGATATTTTCATGTTTGTATACTCATCTTTTGTTTTCAATATATGTATGCTTCAAAACTTCAAAAAGTATCATTTTTATTGGTTTTTATATTTTCATACATATATATATGATTTGATTATGCTTACAATATATTTACATCTTAAAGTACAAATTATGTTTATGCTAAGCTTGATTTACTCCTTAATGACATTGGTTTTCAAATTGGTATTTTATACAAGCTTATGCATCATTTTATTGGTATTTCATAAAGAGGGAGAAAACTTCATGTTTTAGCTTTCAATCGATTGTATTTTCAATTAGTATCTTATCCCAGTCTTTATAATGAAAAATGATATGATTTGGTATATTATTTTTTAATTGGTTTCCTATGCTGTAAATGAAAAATATTTTAATTTGGAACATGCCAACTTTTTTAATTGGTATTAAAAATCTTAAATTGGCTTTATCTAAAATTTGGTATCTTTATTGGAAAATGAATTGTTTAAACAAATAGTTGGTTTGTTTTTCAATAGGTATCATATTTCATTTTAAATTAGTATCTATATTAAAATAAGTTATGTTACATAAAAATATTTGGCTTTCACATTCAGTTGATATCAAAATTATAAATATTCTCATTTGGTATCAAAATTACAAAATATTTACAATTGGTATCATGATTTACAAAATACATATATATTTCAATTGGTATCAAAAATATACAATGTTTCATTTTCTATTGATAACAAAAGTTTACAAGATATTTTCAATTAATATCTTTTGGTATCTTAAAATTTTTTTATTTTCAATTGGTATCATAATTTGGTATCAAAAGTTTTGATATTTATTGCTTATGTGCAAAGCTTAACATCTTCTCTATATATAGATTCATGTTGAGTGTATCTCATATTGAGAAGCTTGACCGCTCTTCTCTATGTCTTGCACGTGTGTAGGAGGAGCTTCACATCTCCTTTTATACATTGTATATTATGCTTTATGTAATTAGGGTTTAGTAATCTCTTTTCATATAAATGCATGTATGTAGGGGAAACTAACTTTATGTCTCTCCTCTTCATGAATATATAAGCATATACACTTTTATTGTTTTGTTTTATGCAAAAAGGAAGAAAAATATTATTTATGTCTTTAGTGTTTGTACCACTTTGTTGATGAATTGACAAAAAGGGGGAGAGAAATTTGGAGTTTTTTATATGCACGATTGTTTTATTTGTTACCTTTTACCATTGGTATCAAAAGCATCTTTCATTGGTATCAAGAGCATCTTTTGTTGGTATCAAGAGCATGTTTATTTCATTAGTATCAAATATCATGTTTATGCATATTTATGTTGATCATTCATGACATATCTTTATTGTTTATTGCTATGCATGAGTTAAGGAGGAGCTTCTATGAAGCTTAACTTTAATCCATGCATATATAACTCCATGAGTTTTGTCATCATTAAAAAGAGGGAGATTGTTGGCCCAGAGGCCCTTCACTCTAGTTTTGATGATGATTAACTCATGTATTTATTGTTTACTAATAATCTTGTGATATTTAATTTTAGATATTTGATCAAGATATTAGCTGGTGATTAGCTTCAACAAAGGTGTTTTGGAGCTTTCACATGGTGATTCAAGAGCTCGAGTGTCAAGTTCACATCTAGCACTCAGTTGGAGTCAAGCTTATTGGATCGTGTTTGGATGAGTCGACTTGGAGACGGAGTTCTATAAGAAGACATCGTTTTGTTTAGTTAAAGATTTTGTTTAGATCTTGTGTAAAGATTAGATAGTGTTGATATGCTCAAGTTCACAATACACACACTAGGTTAAAGTTACATGTTTATTGGTTTTTTATTTTCGATTTAACTAATATTAGATTTCATATCAAAAATATAGATATAAATCTTTATATGTATATTGGATTCTATCCATATACTATATGCTTCAAAGTTCTTTCAATATCATGTTTTTGTATTTATATGAGTTTTGGAGAAAACGATTTATCATTTCAAAAATCAAAGTTTTGGAAAATACGGATTTTCATTTAAGGCAAATTTTAAAGAACACAAAAATGGTTCAAATTATTTGAAATATGTGTTAAATTTTTATCACACATATTTGTATTTCAAAGATCTAATAATAACATATTTTTGTGGAATTTATGCGTATTTTATGGGATTTTTTAGTAGCCAAAAAGACAAGTTTTTAATCCCTAAACAATATTGACCTGGTTGTCTGCCGATTGACCAGACTGGTCGACCGTAGTAGAAGTCGGTCGATCGGCGTACACAGGACGTTTATGCAACCTGGGCTGGTGGGTTGGTCGACCGGGCGGTCGACCGTCCAGAGAGCTCTGCTCTCTGGAAATGGCCCCGGTCGACCGGCAGAGAGCTGCAGCTCTCTGTATCCAGTCCCGGTCGACCGGAGGCACAACGGTCGTAAATATGACCGTTGGGCTGGTCGACCGGGCGGTCTACCGGAAGGGCAAAATTGCCCTTTCCTGCTGCCAACGGGCAGATTTTGATTAGGGTTATAAATACCCCATTCCTTGGCTGTTTTAAATAAGTTTTTGAGAGCAATTTTTCTCACCTTTACAAGTGTTTAACAGCAAGTTTTCAAAAGAGTTTCTGGGTTTAAAAGATCATTCTTTATTTGTTTTTTAAAGTGTTGGATTTTCAAAGAAATAGAGTCTTTTGGGGATTGATTGTTGATCTAAATTTCTATATCTATTTGGAGATTTTCTCAAGTGTTTTTTTTGTTTTAAACACTTTATTTTCCCACACTTGAGCTATCAATCTATCCTATCTATTAGGATCTTGTTTTAGTGAGAAAGATTTGGTTTGTGGTCTTTGTAACCACCAAGTGTTGTAACCCTCCTTGATTTGTGATATCCCTCTATCAAGAGGTGATAGTGAAGGTTGTGTTGGTGTCCCTCTTAGTGAAGAGGTGATTGTGGTTGTGTCTTTGAGCCTTATCCCTCAAGTGTGAGGTTGATATTTGTTTGGCTAAGTGCCATCCCTCTAAGTGTAGAGGTGATTGAGTTTGTTGGTATCCCTCTAGTGAGAGGTTGATCTTGTGTTGGTTTTGTGCCTTGCCTCTAGTGAGAGGTTGTTTTGGTTGAGAGAGGAGTTGTGTACTCCCAAGTTGTATTTACCCAAATCCTCAGTGGAGGTTCCCTGTGTGGGAAGTCCTGTGTGGACGAGTTAGTGGAAATCCTTCTGTGTCAAGGTGGGGACGTAGAGCTATGTGCACGAACCTCGAAACATATCCTTGTGTTTGCATTTGATCCACTTTCTCTTACTCTCTCTCATTGTTCATTGCATCATATTGTTCATATCATATATATATGCTTGTGTTGATTGTGTGTGCCCATACTTGTGTTCAACCAAGAGAGCTTTACATAGCACCTCAACTCTTATTTAGAGGAATTTAGAGGAGATAGTTCAGAGCCCTTCACCGGGAATTCGGCTGCACTCTTTGGTTACACTAAGTGTGTTTCATTTAATTTTTAATTCGCATCATTTGTCATTAGATTATCCTTACACCTATTCACCCCCCTCTGGGTGTACTTTCAAATTTAACTGTTTTCTTATGAGGTGTATGTATATCCAAATTATCTTGAAATACTTCATCCAAACACAAAGATGAAAAACACCTAGAAGGGGGGTGAATAGGTGTAAATGCTAATCTAACAATCTTTTTAACACAAGTATGGATGAATGATGCAACGATCTCTCAAACAAGACTAAGAGCCGAATACCCGGTGAAGGGTTCTGAACTCCTTCCTCCTGATTCCTCTTGAAATGAGTTAGATGTATGCAATGCAATCTTGTTGTATGAGAATTGATCGACAATAGCAAGGAATGAATAATATGCAATGGTGAAATGCACACAAGATATATCACAAGTAATAGAGACAATATCACAAACTAGAAATAATGAGTAATAGAGAGCAATTGAAAATAAATCGAAATAGAGAGCAAGAGCACAAAGCAATCGCAAACACAAGGTATTTGTTTCGAGATTCGAGCCACCGCTCTACTCCCCGCCTTCACCGCCGTGAAGGGTTTCCACTATCCACCGAGGACTTTACAAGGTCTACCGAATACCGGAGTACCGAACTCCACCACTTACAAACCTCTACCGAAGAGGTATCTCAACAAGAACAATAAGAAGGAACAAGTAGCCAAGTGATCACCAAAAGGATCACAAACTTTCTTACAAACTTTCTCTTTACAACTTCCTTATAGAATGAGTATGGGATTTTTGGCTCTAGAAGTGTAGTGAGAAAAACAAACTCAGTTGTAAATGGATCTTGCTTGAAAACACAACTAAAAAACAAAGCCAAGAATGCAAGAGAGAATTGAGAGCTTTGAAAACTTTTCTTTTCTTTTGAAAACTTGAAAACTAGGAGTATTTCTTGGTATGTTTGCAAGAGACCAACCCTCTCTATTTATAGGGAGAGGAGGGGATAAAAACATGATTTAATTAAGTTTATGTGGTCCAAAATTAGTCCCCAAAAGGTCAGGAAATTCTGCCAAACAAAAAGTAACAAAAATAGATTTTCAGAAAATCACCAAAGAGGAAAGAGCCGTTGGGGCTTCTGACAGGCTATCGGTCGACCGGTAGCCCATCTGGCAGATAGCCGTTGGGCCCGGTCGACTGATACGGTCGACCGACAAAAAACAGAGAGCAAGCTGTTTTAGGTCGGTCGACCGGTCGGCCGTCCGATAGACGTGCACAAGCGTGCACGTCCTGGACACAGGACGCGGTCGACCGGGGCGGTCGACTGTCCTGGCCTGGAATAGGACCGGTCGACCGTTCCGGTCAACCCCCAGGCCTGAAACAGTTTTCAGAATGGAAATTTTTCTGGACTTGGAAATTTACAAAATAATTTTGTAGGGATATATGACTAAGTATCATGCTGGAAAGATAGATATACATGATATAAACATGATATAAAATTTTGTAAAAATTTGAGACATGTATATTTATCAAGGCATGAACTTAAAACAAATACTAAAAATAAAAACTGTATTTTGAAAGGTGTGTGTGTGTAGAGCCAATTTTCCACAACCTCAAACTTTAACAAACTAATTCTTACATAGGTTCTAGGTGACTACAAAGTCTTCAAGTGGGCTACTCCATATGATTTTGCAAAGCTTGATTCTTGAACCCGAAATGAACCGACTTGAGTCAAAACAACCTTCCTTTAGGGAAGAAAACTCCATGAATCTTTAGAACCCTGAAACACACTTAAACAATAAACATGATTAGTACAAATAACTATATATGTTTCGGAATCATCAAAACTCAATAAAACAGGTGATTGTAACCTTGGGCCAACAATCTCCCCCTTTTTGATGATGACAAAACATATAAGCTATTTTATAAAAAGAAGGGAAAGGAGCTTGGAAGCTCCCCCTCAAATTATGCTATGTATAAAAGAATGACTATGTATATAAATGAAAAGCTATATACATAAAAGATAAGACATATACATACAAAACTTAAACAAACTAAAACTCAAAATGCATTCAAACTAAACTTTTTCTCCCCCTTTTTGTCATACATCAAAAAGGGTAAACAAAGTTAAAACACGTTTTCTTCAAGAATCCAAAATACAAACATTCAACTCACCACAAATAAAGGAAAATCTAGCTTAGTCTAGAGGTTTTGTAAAAATATCGGCAAGTTTAAAATCGGTAGAAACATAATCAATATCAATATCACCTTTCTCATAATGATCTCTAAGAAAGTGATATCTAATGTCAATGTGCTTAGTTTTACAATGTTGATTTGCATTTTTGGTCATATGAATAGTACTAGTATTATCACAAAATATTTTAATATGATCAAAATGCAAATCATAGTCAAGGAGAGTATGTTTCATCCAAAGAACTTGTGCACAACAAGCTCCGGCCGCAACATACTCCGCCTCGGCGGTTGAAAGGGCTACCGAATTTTGCTTTATGGAAGACCAAGAAACAAGACAATTACCAAGAAATTGATGTGTTCCACTTGTACTCTTCCTATCTACCCTACAACCCGCATAGTCGGCATCCGAAAAACTCGTCATTGAAAATTGTCCGGTTTTCGGATACCACAAACCCATTTCAATAGTGCCCTTAAGGTATCTAATTATGCGTTTAACCGCAACTAAATGGGACTCTTTAGGACACGATTGAAAACGAGCACAAAGACAAACTGAAAACATGATATCCGGCCTACTAGCCGTCAAATATAACAAGCTACCAATCATGCTACGATAAAGCTTAATGTCTACAATTTTACCTTGTTCATCCTTGTCAAGCTTGGTGGTTGTTGCTATGGGAGTTTTGCTCACTCTAGCTCCTTCAAGCCCGAACCTCTTGATTAGTTCCTTTGTGTACTTGGCTTGGTTGATGAAGATCCCATCCTTTCTTTGCTTGATTTGGAGACCAAGGAAATAGTTGAGTTCACCCATCATAGACATTTCGAATTCATCCTTCATGCATGATTCAAAAGGTTGGCAAAGAGATTCATTAGTAGAACCAAAAATGATATCATCCACATAAATTTGCACAATAAGAATATCATTTTCAACATATTTTGTAAACAAAGCAGTATCTATTTTTCCTTTCTTAAAACCATTTGAAATTAAAAATGAAGAAAGCCTTTCATACCAAGCCCTAGGGGCTTGTTTCAAACCATAAAGAGCTTTGTCAAGTTTAAAAACAAATTCCGGATGTGTAGGATCAACAAACCCGGGGGTTGTTCAACATACACCTCCTCTTCAATAAATCCATTTAAGAAAGCACTTTTAACATCCATTTGAAACAACTTAAAAGCTTTATATGATGCAAATGCAAGTGTCATCCGTATGGCTTCAAGCCGTGCTACGGGTGCAAAGGTTTCTTCAAAATCGATACCTTCGATTTGAGTGTAACCTTGGGCAACTAACCTAGCTTTATTCCTAACAACGTTACCCGACTTATCCAACTTGTTCTTAAAGATCCACTTAGTACCAATTGTTGGTCTATCGTGGGGCCTAGGAACAAGGTGCCAAACTTTGTTGCGCTCAAATTGATTGAGCTCCTCTTGCATGGCTAGCAACCAATATGAGTCGGCCTCGGCTTCGAGGACGCTCTTGGGTTAAAAATGAGAAATAAAAGCATAGTGTCCACAAAAATCTTGAAATTTAGAACGAGTAGTTACCCCTTGAGATACTTCACCTATAACAAGGTCCTAGGGATGATGTTGATTGTATCTCCAATCCTTTGGAAGTTGTTGAGTGGGCTCTACTTCATCTCTTTGAGTTTCATTTCATTGAGCCTCATTTTCTTTAGCTTCATTTCCTTCATCATCCTTTGGCATGCTTGCAATTGTAGGTGAATCCTTCAAAGTGATTCTCTCCATGTCTTCATGTAAAGAATCTATTTCTACAACATTCTTAACAAACACATTAGATTCCTCAAATTTCACATGTACAGATTCCTCAATAGTCAAAGATGACTTGTTGAAAACTCTATAGGTTTTACTAGTATTTGAGTAACCAACAAAAATTGCTTCATAAGACCTAGCATCAAATTTTCCCAAATTGTCTTTTGTATTTAAAACAAAGCATTTGCATCCAAAAACATTAAAATATGAAACATTTGGCTTTCTAGAATAATAAATCTCAAAAGAAGTTTTTGAAGAATTTTTGCATAAGAAAACACGATTTGATATATAGCATGATGTATTAACGGCCTCGGCCCACAAATAATGTGGGAGACCATATTCACTAAGCATTGTCCTACCCATCTCTTGTAATGTTCGATTTTTCCGTTCAACTACTCCATTTTGTTGTGGAGTTCTAGGACAAGATAGTTCATGCTTAATTCCATGTTCTTCACAAAAAGTGGTAAAGGGTAGGTTAATGAATTCACCTCCTCTATCACTTCTTATTCTTAAAATTGAAGAATCATTTTCCTTTTCAACTCTTTTCTTAGAGGCTTGAAAACGTGAAAAGGCTTGATTTTTGTGCTCTAAGAAGAAAACCCATGTAAAACGCGAGAAATCATCAACTAAAACAAATGCAAACCGATTCCCACTTAGACTTTTGGTTTGAGTAGGACCAAATAAATCCATATGGATCAACTCCAAAGGACGTGATGTCATGATATCCTTGATTGACTTGAAAGAGGACTTGGTTTGTTTCCCAAGTTGGCACGCGTCGCAAATGCGGTCCTTTTCAAAGTTCAAGCAAGGAATACCCTTCACCATTTCCTTGGTGTTTAACCTAGATATATGGTCAAAAGAAATGTGGCCTAATCTTCTATGCCACAACCAAGAGTCATCATCGAGGGCTTTTAAACAAGTAATATTGCAAGACATATTAGCATATCAATCATGTAAATATTATTTTCACGAAAACCGGAAAATATACAAGTGTTAGATATTCTATCAATAACTTTACAAACTACATTATCAAAAATAATATCAAAACCTTTATCACAAAGTTGACTAACACTCAAGAGGTTATGCTTGAGGCCATCAACTAAAACAACATTTTCAATTAAAGGGGATGAACCAAGTTTAACATTACCAATACCGATGATTTTACCCTTGGCATCATCTCCGAAGGTGACGGTGCCACCTTCATGGTATCTTGATAGGGTTGCAAAGTTGTTGATGTCCCAAGTCATGTGCCTTGAGCAACCACTATCAAGATACCACAATCCTTTACGTCGTTAGACCTTGGAAAGTACCTACATCATTTAGCAAATTCATTGACTTTGGTACCCAAATTTTCTTGGGTCCTTGAAAGTTAGTGTTCCGAACCCAAACATTATGATGAGAGGCATTTAGTCTATCATAGCAAAACTTAACTAAATGACCTTTACGGCCACAATATGAACATGAAAACAATTTACCATACATGAATGCATGATGTGTTTGGGGAGTGTGAGCATGTTTGGGGGTTTGGCATGATGTAAAGGTTGTGAGGTATGAACATGAGCATGAGCATGAGCATGTGATTGTTTCTTAGAGGCTTGTTTCTTAGGAAACATAGCCTCAAGTCTATTTTTATCAAATTCACACTTTTTCAAAACTACTCCTAATGAGTCAATTTTCTCTTTAAGCATGGAAATATCATTTTCATTAACTTGTGGAAACTTGCCTTTACAAGAAATTTTGTATTTATCAAATTCTTTTTGTGTAGAAACTAGTGTGGAAAGTAATTCATCCTTTTCTTTAGTAAGAGTAAAAACTTGATGATTAAGAGACTCATTTTCCTTTTTCATTTTTAAATACTTTTTCTTAAGAAAATCAAAGTTATGTGAGAGTTCTACAAATGCTTCTCCTAATTCATCCATGGAAAGCTCATCATTAAGAGAAGTGGTAGGGGTTACCTTGCTTGTGCTTTCATTAGCCATGAAGCACATGTTTGTGGTGTCAACTTCCTCCTCGGATTCGCTCTCAGAATCCCATGTGGCCTTCAAAGCTTTCTTCTTGAAAGGCTTTTTGGAGGTGGAGGGCTTCACTTTATCTGGGCACTCCGCTACAATGTGACCCGGTCTTTGGCAATTGAAGCAAATAATCTTCCTCTCTTCTTTACCTCCTTGCCATCTCCTTCTTCCTTGGAACTTAGCCTTGTTGTACATCCTCCGAACGTTCTTTACAAGAAGTGAGAGCTCTTCGTCATCTTCTTCTTCATTGTCTTCGTCGGAGTATGAGGATTGACTCTTGAAGGCTATAGCTTTCTTCTTGGAGGGAGCCATTTCTTCTCTTGCTTTTCTCTCCATCTCATGGGTCTTGAGGTTCCCAATGAGACCTATAAGCTCCATCTCCTCCTTGTCATTGAGTTCCTTCAAGGTAGTAGCTTTTACTTCCCAAGAAGGAGGAAGAGCCCGGATGATCTTTCTTACTCTTTGGTCGTTGTCAATAGCATCACCTAGAGAAGAAAGTCCATTAGTAATCTTGGTAAATCTTGTAATCATATCATCTATGGTTTCATTTTCTTGCATAGAAAAGTTCTCATATTGGGACCGAAGAAGGTCTATCTTAGCCCTCTTCACTTGTGAGGTCCCCTCACGTGTAACAAGCAAATGTGACCAAATTTCAAATGCGGATTTACAATGTATTACTCTAGAAATATCATCATCATTAAGTGCTTGGAGTAATGCATAGTGAGCCCTAGCATTAGCATCAAATTCTTTGGTCTCAATTTCGGTCCAAGTGGACTCATCACCGGTGGGTGCACTAAAAGGTTTGGTCACCGCCTTTGCAACCCGGCTTCCTAGAGATTGCAAAAATACGGTCATCTTAACCTTCCATATGGGAAAGTTAAGGCCATCAAACTTAGGAGGGGTCTTAATACCATCGGCCATTTTTACTAAGTGAGAGTGTATGAGAAATGAATGAAGTGATTAGCAAATAGAGGATCTTTCTAAGGTTGTTAAGCCAAGAGCCTAGAGACCTACGCTCTGATACCAATTGAAAAACACCTAGAGGGGGGGTGAATAGGTGTAAATGCTAATCTAACAATCTTTTTAACACAAGTATGGATGAATGATGCAACGATCTCTCAAAACAAGACTAAGAGCCGAATACCCGGTGAAGGTTTCTGAACTCCTTCCTCCTGATTCCTCTTGAGATGAGTTAGAGGTGCGTAATGCAATCTTGTTGTATGAGAATTGATCGACAATAGCAAGGAATGAATAATATGCAATGGTGAAGTGCACACAAGATATATCACAAGTAATGGAGACAATATCACAAACTAGAAATAATGAGTAATAGAGAGCAATTGAAAATAAAGCGAAATAGAGAGCAAGAACACAAAGCAATCGCAAACACAAGGTATTTGTTTCGAGGTTCGAGCCACCGCTCTACTCCCCGCCTTCACCGCCGTGAAGGGTTTCCACTATCCACCGAGGACTTTACAAGGTCTACCGAAGACCGGAGTACCGAACTCCACCACTTACAAACCTCTACCGAAGAGGTATCTCAACAAGAACAAGAAGAAGGAACAAGTAGCCAAGTGATCACCAAAAGGATCACAAACTTTCTTACAAACTTTCTCTTTACAACTTCCTTATAGAATGAGTATGGGATTTTTGGCTCTAGAAGTGTAGTGAGAAAAACAAACTCAGTTGTAAATGGATCTTGCTTGAAAACACAACTGAAAAACAAAGCCAAGAATGCAAGAGAGAATTGAGAGCTTTGAAAACTTTTCTTTTCTTTTGAAAACTTGAAAACTAGGAGTATTTCTTGGTATGTTTGCAAGAGACCAACCCTCTCTATTTATAGGGAGAGGAGGGGATAAAAACATGATTTAATTAAGTTTATATGGTCCAAAATTAGTCCCCAAAAGGTCAGGAAATTCTGCCAAACAAAAAGTAACAAAAACAGATTTTCAGAAAATCACCAAAGAGGAAAGAGCCGTTGGGGCTTCTGACAGGCTATCGGTCGACCGGCCCGGTCGACCGGTAGCCCATCTGGCAGATAGCCGTTGGGCCCGGTCGACCGATACGGTCGACCGACAAAAAACAGAGAGCAAGCTGTTTTAGGTCGGTCGATCGGTCGGCCGACCGACAGACGTGCACAAGCGTGCACGTCCTGGACACAGGACGCGGTCGACTGGGGCGGTCGACCGTCCTGGCCTGGAATAGGACCGGTCGACCGTTCCGGTCGACCCCCAGGCCTGAAACAGTTTTCAGAATGGAAATTTTTTTGGACTTGGAAATTTACAAAATAATTTTGTAGGGATATATGACTAACTATCATGCTGGAAAGATAGATATACATGATATAAACATGATATAAAATTTTGTAAAAATTTGAGACATGTATATTTATCAAGGCATGAACTTAAAACAAATACCAAAAATAAAAACTGTATTTTGAAAGGTGTGTGTGTGTGTAGAGCCAATTTTTCACAACCTCAAACTTTAACAAACTAATTCTTACATAGGTTCTAGGTAACTACAAAGTCTTCAAGTGGGCTACTCCATATGATCTTGCAAAGCTTGATTCTTGAACCCAAAATGAACCGACTTGAGTCAAAACAACCTTTCTTTAGGGAAGAAAACTCCATGAATCTTTAGAACCCTGAAACACACTTAAACAATAAACATGATTAGTACAAATAACTATATATGTTTTGGAATCATCAAAACTCAATAAAACGGGTGATTGTAACCTTTGGCCAACAAAAGATTCATGGTCACATTTATCTTCACTATACTTCTCGACTTGTTCCCAACGAGGTGAATATTCGGCCACTTGCTCTCTAATCAGTTTGTCTACATATCGACGATAGTCATTTAATTCAAATACTTCCTCATCGGGTTCATTATTAAACTCGTTTCTTTCATGAAGATGAATATAATCCAGAATTGACATGGGTTTCCTACTTTGGACTTTTTTCATTCTATCTCGATTGATGTGTTCCTTAATTAACATTGGCCTATTTGGTATTTGGTTTTGGATCAAGAACAGGTTGAGTAGAAAATGAATCCTCCTCTTGCTCAACCGCTAACTCATTAGCCATCTGTATATGGGCCCAGTGTGAAATATTGTTACTTAATATTTTGTGTGAAGTTTGTGTGTTCTCCTTATGATTATTATTGAATTCTAATTGATGTGATGGATAGGATTCGCTCGTAGGTCCTTGAAATGTGTGAAACTGATTTGACCTCATCCTAATGAATACCCTATCGAGGGACACTGTTTTGAAGAATGAGATGGATTATTACAATAATTGCACAAAATGATATGATAAGATACAAAAGATGAGAGAGTTGTTTGGGGATGAAAATTCGAAAAAGAGGTTGCTAGATGGAAAGATGAATTTGGCCTATAAAATAAATTGTATCCAAATGAATTTGGATAGGCCATGGGGATTTTTTTTATATAGTGGTGATTTGTTTTTGGTTAAGTTGAGGTGGTGACTTAGTCCTAATCAATCTAGATGTAATTGGGTCTCTTGACCACACTTACATGCACAATCAATTCAAACCAATTCGCCACAAAAAATAAGCAATCAATCAATCCTATTCTAGGGTAAGCTTAGATCTAAACGACTCCTAACTTTAAATTATTTGTGGGAGATATATTGCAGACCTTAACCACAAGTTAATAGGCCAGGTAGGAGGTAAGATTGGTGGGAAGTATCCGTCAAGACGGGCCTAATTATGCCAAACCACAAACCTTCGAGGTTTCACCTCTCAATCCCTTGCCTAGTCACCGATTTGGCAAGAGTTAATTTCTAACAACTTTTTCCTTTAGTCAATCTCCTAGTGAGTCTGATTAATCTTAAGGCTGACGTCTAGTTAATTTTAAATTAAGGTTAGGTTGTGTGAGTGTAAGGAAGATGGTTTGTGGGCCAAGAAAGGGTAATGACGTCACCACCATATGTTATTTATGGGTTTTGCCCTTAAGATGTATTAGTGCACGTATACAAAAAATAGAAAAGAATTCACTCAAAACTAGTAAATCAGTCAAGCGTGCTTCCTAATCTATATGTAATACGAACATACCTGGTCTCCAGCACTCTTCAATAAAAATTAAAAAAATTTAAATAGACGTGTGCCTATGATGCAAGAGTCTAAATTTTCTTTTAAGTTAATCAACTAATAGGTTACTGTTAATTTATTAGAAATATGTAGGGTTATCAAATAGAGAAACTATCAACTGCAGTAAATAATTTAAGCAATTCTAAGCAGCCCTGCACAAAAACAGGTCAGTAGTCAACTCAATAGGCCTCGTTTGTACGGCTTTTGCCGCATTTGTGCAGCCTTGTTGAGAGTTTAGGGGCTCTGCTAAAAATGCAAAGTCCCACAACCACTTATATGTCCTTTAATGCGATTTATTTCTTTGTTCTCCAAGCCAGCATACAAAACAGAGAAATTAGAGTTTAGTCAACAAAGAGAACTGTACCGTTCCCTCCTTGACAATGATACCAAAATTTTGATTGACAGAGAAAAAGAGAGTAAAAAGTAAAAGTTAAGATTAAGAGATTTCTCTATATTCTCGCAATTAATCTGTTGTAGTAAGAACTAAACTGGTAGATCTGCAGGAAGAGATGTGATGCAAGATTTTGATACGTTCTCTCCATGTAAAACTTGGAAAGAAAAGATGATGATTATAATAGAGTTGATTTAAATAAAAGGAGGGATCATAGCCTATTAATCATTTACCATAACCAAGCACTAGTCTATTAAGAATAAATATCATATTGAATTTGTAAAGATTAACCCTAGAGTTTTGCTTCAAACTCAAGCAAAAAAAGTAATATAGAAAGTAAACCCTAATTGTAATACACTGAATAAAATTAAACATTAGTTTATCAAAGTCTCAAAGTATAGCATAAGAAAAGTTGTTTTGGACTTAATATTAAGCTATCAAAGTATCTAAGTATAAACTAAGAATAACCATTAAATAGTATACCCTAAAGCTAGTTTAACTTAATTCATCACTAATCTTCAAGAATCATTAACTTATCCCTAGGGTTTCAAATAGGCATAGAGTTCAATCAATTCAACTTTATAGAACTAGGCTTTAATTGGTGGAGAGATTAGCAAGCTATGAGAGAATTAGTTACTCATATTCGTGGTGAAATTAAGCATGATACTTAAAAGTTGCATAAAAGAAATTAAATTAGAATTGAAGAACACAAATAAAAATAGTAAAAAAAGATAGGAAGGAAAATAAGAACTTTTGTTGAATTTTTCACCAACCCAGTACAAAAGCTTTCTCTTCTTTATAGATCTTCTTCAAAATTGAAAAATTAGAAAATATAATGGAAAATCGGAAAGAAAAGATGATCTAAAGAAAATTCTAAACTTGATTCTTAGAGATGCCCCTCCTATGTTGCTCTTCAGGGTATTTATAGGGGATTACAGTAGTAGAATCCCAGTAGAATACTTCCCCCAAACCTCCACGCACATGGTTTTCGTGAAACAAAATGGGGCACCGTGGCCTTTTTGTGGATTTTGGCCACGCACTTTGGAGCATGGCTTCATCTTATCCATCCATCTAGAGATCTATTCTTAGAATCTTCATTTGCATTTTGAAATTTAAAGTAACCTTTTTTCTTAGATAACTTATGCAACGAGTTATTTATAAATCTGAATTTTAAACTTTAATTCTCTCCTTTATTTTTGAATTAGGATAATTTCTAATTTTACTTGGCCTTTTGGGCTTCTCTTTAACTTGTGGGCTTTTTCTTTTCTCTTTTTTAATTATCAAGCCCTGCACATTACTAAATAGTAAAACAATTAAATAGTAGTGCTTTATAAAAAATAAATATGAAAATATGATTAAAAATATGCACTTTTGATGAACAATCAATGTCTTCGATACTGACGTCATGCATCACTGTCTCTTGATGTTCGGTTGGCTCGATCTCAACAATAGAGAAGAGTAACAAGGCTAAACCGACATTTTGCCTTTGTCATTTGCATTGTTGTCTCCAGCCATTCAGTTGGTTCGATCTCAACAATAGAGAAAAGTGACACGGCTAATACTGAAGATTTCATCTTTGTCATTTCTTCAATGTTTAAATCATACATCATTATTTGTGATGTATGATCGGCTCACTGTTGTTAGTGAAGAAGAGTGATAAGGCTAAAACCGATACTTTTGCCTTTGTTATTTTTTTCAATGTTCACATTAAGCATTGTTATTTTCTGATGTTCGATCGGCTAGCCTTCATTAATCGGTTGTGTAGTCGTTTAAAGAAACAATTCTTCATGTTTCTTTGACACTTTTCCAAACATCTTGGATCCCAAACCTTAATCCATCTAAACGTTAAGAGAGGGTCGGAGTCGATCTCGTTTGGGGAAGAAGTTTTCATAAAAGGACAGAATAGTCAATTGATCGGAGGTATAATGTTAACATGATCCTGAGGAGTACTTCTTTGATCAGAGGTGTGGTGTTGAACAGGATCAGGGGTAATACTTCTTTAGGTATTTGCCATTGTCGGCATCATGAGCATATCGCCATTTGAATTTGTGAGACGATAAACCCAGTTTGAGTAGACTGACTCTATTACAAACGGTCCTTATCTCTTGGGGTTGAACTTTTCTCTTGTCTTGTGTGTCTTGACCATGGGTCGTCTGACAGTTAAAACAAGATCGCCTTTATTGAAAATTTATTCCTTTACTTTCTTGTTAAAGGCTCTGAAAATTCAAGCTTCATAGAACTCGATTTGTTGTTGAGCTTGTAGGTGTTTGTCATCTAAAGCTTCTAAATCCTGAAGGCACAGTCGATGCTTCTTCTTGTTCGTCATCTCTGTTGCCAAAATAACTCATAAAGATGGAATCTAAATCTCCACTGAAGGCACAACTTCACACCCGTACACCAAGGAGAAATGTGAAGCTTTTATTGGGGTTCTCACCATTGTACGGTAAGCCCAAAGGCATTCACATAGCTTCTCATCCCAGTCGCATTGACTTTTTGAGACGAACTTCCTAAGAAGTTTGCCAATGATCTTGATGAAAGCTTCTGCAAGACTGTTAGCGACTGGATAGTATGCCATTGAAGACATACTTTGAGTTCTGAATTTGTTGCAGAATCTCTAGAACGCTTGGTTGAAGAATCGATGCCCGTTGTCATGGACAACTTGTCAAGGGATGCTCTAGTGGTATATGATGTGATGTTTGATAAACTTGATCTTCTTGGATGTCTTCATTTCTCTAAAGGGAATTGTTTCCATCCATTTCGAGAAGTAATCGGTTACATCCAAGATAAACCGATGTCCTTTGGATGTTGGAGGGGTGATGAGTCCGATGACATCTATGCCTGACATCTCAAATAGCCAAGAAGAAGATGTTAGACGGAGATGTCCTGGTCCTTGATGGATGAAGTCACCATAAATTAGACAGGCGTGACACTGCTTAGCATACGCGATAATGTCATAAACCATCTTTGGCCAGCAGTAGCCAAGTCTTCGGAGTCGATCCCCAACTTTGAGTCAAGGTTTGTGTGCTCCGCACGTGCCATCATGAGTTTCCCTGAGGGCTTCATGTGCGTCTTTGTGTTAAAGGCAGCGTAGTAGGATTTCATCACAAGATCAGTGATACAAAGTTCGCATGATCGTGTTGTAGTAGAATCGAAGCATTTTTCTCTTGATTGCAGCTGTCTCCTTTGGATCCTCTGGCAGTATGCTATATAAGATGAAATCGATGAATAAAAATCACCAATTCCTAAGTTCTTGATATGTTAAAGCCTCAAGAACCTCTTTAACTTGAAGATCTCTTCTTGGAGTTCCACTATTTTCAAGGGCAAATTTTGGACTGTATGAGTCATGACTGTGGACAAGTACTTTCTCTGTTGTCGTATAGGATTGGCTTTAGTGCATATTTGAGTATGCTGGAAGATCCCTTTGAGCTCAATCAATGCATTGTTCAAGCCCAAAGATCATTTAGCATCCGATTTCTCAGAGCTAATAACCAACCGCTTCCCTTTGGACTTGTTTGGCGTGTACTCGGCTGCACCATGTTCAAAGTCTCCTCAGGGTATTCCTCATCAAAAATTGATTTCTTCTTACAAGAATGATGCCTCTTGGCTGAGTTAGAGGCTGAAGCCGCTGACAACCGATTGAAGATCGACAATTTACTAGTATGAGAGGTATAGTGGTACTCAGAGAGCATTGCCGTGATCAGCCGCTCACAGTAGCATCAGGAAACAATCTGGTAGACACTCCTCTTTCGAGTCAAGTAGTCCCTTAGATCTGCTGTAGGGATATCTAAAGAACTAGTCTTAATCTGTAATATCTCCTAGTCAATAATACTGTATTATTACTTTAAATATTTTACCTGGCTTTACTTGCCATTTCGTTAATTAACTTTATTTATAGTTATTATAGGATATACAAATTATTTTTAAGATGTTAATACTAGCTTTATTTATTATTACCATTAATTCTTATCAATATTTTAATTACTTATTACTATTATTTTTATTATTAATCTTATTTTTTATCATTATTAGTAGTAGTTATTACTATTATTATTTCATTATTATTATTTATTATTATTTGTGTTAATGTTATTAGTATTGTTGTTGTTGTTGTTAATTATTTTGCTATTGCTAATCATTATGATTATGATTATTAATATCATTGTTAATTATTATTATTAATTATTATTATTAGTAATGGTTATTATTATTATTACTATTATTATAGTTATTTTAATTATTATTATTAGTATTGTTAATTATTGTTATCAATGTTAATATTATTTATTATTATTATTTTGTAATGTTACTCATATTGTTATTATTAATATTATGATTAACTATTGTTGTTATTAATATTAGTATTATTATTAATTTTGAAGTGGTATTCATTGTATTTCCTTCCTTTTTTTCTAAAATCCTAAACCCTTTAACTATGTCATCAACACATTACCGAATATCTAATCCTAATCCTAACAATGAAATCCAAATCTTAATTAAATCCTAACTATTAAATCAAATCCCAACTAATAAATATCCTGATCCTAACCTTATCACTAACCTAATCCAAACCCTTAATTTCTCTTCTCATCTTTTCCTTTTCCCTAAACACACCTCCTTCATCATGTCGTCGAGCCACGTAAGCATCCCTCGTACACCCGAACACTTCCACTCCCATGCGTGAGCACAACCAACCATCATCACCATGGATGTCCACTCCTCCCTCCATGGCCACATTCCCCTCCCTCTGGTATCTCCATGAGCACTCCAATCGCTTCTCGATCTCCTCCGCAGCCTCCGCCATTCACCGGAGCCAATTCCCGAGCTCTACCCAAGCCATGGCCGTGAGTAGTTCTCCTCTTGTTATATATTGATGTGTAATTTATTTGTATGTATCAATGTAAATTATTATGTATGTGTAGAGTTGTATTATTATTTGGTATGTATGCATGTGGATTGATGTGGTGATGTATATATATTTGTGTATTAATGCATGTGTGTGGGTGTTTGGTGTATGCATGTAAATAATAATGTATAAGTGTGTGTTTATGTGTGAGTTTGTGTGTTTGTATTTATATTTATGTGTATGCATGTGTGGGTATGTGTATATATATGATATGTATGTATATGTATACTCGTATATATGTATTTATGTGTGGGTAGTGTATGTATGTATTATGTGGGTATATGTACGTATGTGTTTATATATCAACGTGTGTTTTTGGTTGTGTGCTACAATGTTTCGGATCTGATCGTGCGATCCAAACCCAATAACAGGAGATCCGGACCCGATCTGAATTCGTGTTCGTTGCGGACCCAATACACTGGAGATTCGAAGACCGATCCATGAGATGATCTGGAGATCTGTACCGGTTCACGCAGTGAAGACCAGACGATGATTCGGATCCAAAATCACGTTATTTCATGTGAGTGTTTACTCTTGTGCTATTTTCTTATTAATCATGGTCACTGGATATTTGTGTTTTATTCGTATTATTTCATGTGATCGTTTGATATACCTCACTAGCATGATTGCATGTATCATCTCATGTGATATCAGTGAGTGCTCACTTTATTTGCACAGTTGATTCGAGCGTTTATCTACGTCATTTCATGTGATGGTTGGTTGCACTATTGATTTAGGACTAGTTGAGGTATACCTTATACTGTGACTTGATTTGATCGACTAATCAGCTGACCTAATTTATATTTGAGGATAGGTGGCCTATTTTTATGTGAAGTAATTGTCGGATAAATTATTTGGTGATTATTTTGACCAGAACTCATTTGAATATTGAGGATGTGTTAGATATGACGTTGCTTTATTAACAGACTATTTTACTGATACTTGGATTTGTGTATGACTTAGATAGAGTGAGAGTTGACCTGAACTTCATATTTTTTTCGCTAGATTCACGATTGATATGAAGATGGGATACATGATAGTTGGATTATGTTCAGATTTGTGAATATGATACCCTTAACTCTGATGTATACGATGGGACTGACTTTTGGACTGTTAGGAGCTATTAGTTCTGAATTCTCCCATTGATGAGCTTGATTAAGTACTGATGATTTTATCAACATTGGATATCAGATGTAGAGATGATCTAGATATCATGTTGATGTCGAGGATTGGATATAGAGACATTTTAGATTTCATGTAGCTTGAGGATGTCCCACACCTTAATTATATCTAGATTGGATAGTGATGATTTGTTTATTATGGCTTAGCTTTTATCTCTATTGGCTGGGACTCGAATATAGTGATAGATGTAAAGGATTAAAGTAGATTGATAGGATAAGAGAACTGATTTTTATTGTATTAGACTTGTGATTTATTGTATAAGATTACCTTGATGATGGACTTATACTCGATGTTTGCAGTGATTATAGGGAGATTATGAGTTAATGCATTCATTACTGTTATATCCAGTATCAGTGGATGGTATCTTTATCAGTTTTATATAAGATCGTACATTGATTAAATGGTGCATGACTGTTACTGTTTGATTCATGTTACCAGATGTACTGGCAAAGTATTATTTGGCCGTAAAACCTTGTACAGTCCTATTGTTCATCGTATACATGGTTACTATTACTGTCTACTGTTCCTGATATTGCTCACCCTGTATACGATTACTGTTTATTGATTTACTATACTATTACTATCACTGTATTGTTCGAGTACTCTAGGTAACACATGATCTTTATTGTTCTAACTGAATTAAATAATAATGTAAATGAACAACTTACACTAGGACTGAAAAAATTGATGGAGGAGACAACGTCTGTATTTTGGGTTGACCTAGGTTACAGGTTACACAGCCGAGATAGAGTTCCACTGCAGGGTTCCTGGGGATGACTTGTTGGCCCAAAGGCCATTAGCCCGACATTTTGATGATAACAAACCATATATAGTTATGTTTTAACAATTTTGTTTAAATGAGTTTCAGGTTAAAAATCCTAGTTTGGTTGACGGCTCCAACACAAGACTCACACTTTTGGAAGCCGCAAAGATTTGGATCCCAGAGCCAAGCACATAGGAGAGCTCCAGGATCAAACAAGATTGAAGAAGCAAAAGATTTGTAATTTTCATTTTTTAGAATTTATAGTTGATATTTGTCAAAACCTAGATGATAGAGGTAGATTATTTTGGGATTGTCACACACACACTTTTAGTATTGCTTCATGATTTTCAAACAAATTTTTATACAAAAATTCTAACTTAGTTTTGGAAAAACAATGTTTGGAAAAATCATTTTTAGAAAAACCGGTTTCCATTTACAAAAAGGAATTTTCATCAAAATAAAGTTCAAACATTTTTGGTGTTGATCTATGATCACACTCTGTTTATTAGAAGTACTAGAACTCTATTTTGTAAATCCCTATCCAAAGAATTTTTACCAAAATTTCCTTTCCTTTTAACAGCCTTTGGGAAAAACAGTTCTGGCCAAGTCCGGTCGACCGAACCGGTCGACCGACATGCACCACTGTGCATGTGTGCACATCGGTCGACTGACCCGGTCGACCGGGAGCAAGTCTGTGCTCTCTGTTTTTCCCCGGTCGACCGGACCGGTCGACCGACAGAGAGTTTTACTCTCTGGTTGGGACTGCGGTTGATCGTCCAGGTCGACCGGCTTCTCAACGGTCGGAAATCCGACCGTTGACGGTCGACCGATCCGGTCGACCGGCTTCTGTCAGAAGTTCTGACAGACTCCAACAGCTATATTT
Organism: Agave tequilana; assembly: GCA_038442645.1. NCBI lineage: Eukaryota > Viridiplantae > Streptophyta > Magnoliopsida > Asparagales > Asparagaceae > Agave > Agave tequilana. Next base: position 186,528 of record JAVJIF010005733.1, on the reverse strand, counting down.
TTCTGAACAGATTTTTGTTGGGATTCTCCCCAACGACTCTTTTGAGCTTTGTAGGTCAGTTTTCATCTCCTATAAATAGTGGGAGACTTCTACAAACATAAACAACAAGATTTACAAGCAAAAATCAACATTTTCAAAAGCTTAGCCTTTAGCAAAAGATTTTCAATTGAGCCAAAATTTCCAACCCTTTTCTTGAAGCAATCCTCTGCTTCTCTCTAGTCTTTGTGCACTACACAATCCCAAAGTATCATCTCATCATCTTGGTTATAGGATTGTGCAAGTGAGCTTTTTGATCAAGTGTGATCATCTTTTCTTCATTGTGAGAATTTGTAGAGGCATCGGCCTCAAGCGAGCTAGTGTGCTCCAAAGTGGGTGTTGCGGCACCGCGAGAGATAGGACAAGTGTGTCCTTGTATTGACGATCCAGTGGGATCACCAATAATGGAAATCCTTCGTGTGTCGAAGGCGGGGACGTAGAGCGTGGCTCGAACCTCGGAAAAATCTTTGTGTTTGCGATTGTCCACTTTTCTCTAAACTCTATCTCTCCTTTACTTGCTACTTTAATTGTTTAATTTCTTGCAAGTTTTTTTAATTGTTGATTAGTTTTTAAATCTGCATTAATTGTCATTTTATATAGCCATCACCTATTCACCCCCCCTCTAGGTGATTTCAATTGGTATCAGAGCCTAACCCTTGCATTTGGTTTAACCACCTTAGGGAGATCCTCATATTTGGCTATATCTATTTGTTGCATTTCTATTTGTTGTGCATTTCACTTATTTTAATGACATCTGTTGATTTTTCTAGCATCAAGTCCCCACCTAAATTTGATGGTTTGAACTTCCCTATTTGGAAGGTCAAAATGAACCTCTTTCTAAAATCCCTAGGAGTTAGAGTTGCTAGGGCCATCACCAAAGAATTTATTGAACCCCTCACTGATGAGAAATCATGGTCCGAAGATACCACTAAGGACTATGAGGCCAATGCTAGAGCCTAATATGCATTAACCCAAGCTTTAATGAAGATGACCTCTCACGCATCATAAACTGTAAATCAGCATTTGAAGTTTGGAATGTTCTCATTGTAACTCATGAGGGAACGTCTCAAGTCAAAAGATCCAAAATTGACTTGCTTCGTTCTCAATATGAGAATTTTTACATGTTTGAAAATGAATGTATTGATGATATGCTCACCCGTTTCACCAAGATAACTAATGCTCTATCTTCTTTAGGTGACACGATTGATAATGACCAAAAGATCCGGAAGGTTATTAGAGCTCTTCCCAAATCTTGGGAAGTAAAGGCAATCACCCTCAAGGAGCTCAACGATAGGGAGGAGATGGACTTCTCCGGCTTCATCGGCAATCTCAAAACACATGAGATGGAGATGAAAGTTAGAGAAGAAAGGGAGGCACCAAAGAAGAAAGCCCTCGCTTTCAAAGCCACTCCATCCACCCATGATGAGGAAGATTCATCGGAGGACTACGATGAAGACTTTGCCATGCTCATAAGGAAGGTGGGCAAAATGTTCTACAAGAAGGGGAGACAAAGCAACTTCCGAAGAGGGAAACCTCAAGGAAGATATGAAAGAAAGAGAGAAGAACCGGGTCCTTGCTTCCATTGCAAGAAGACGGGACACCTTATCGCCGATTGCCCCGCTCTACAAGCCACTACCTCCAAGAACGGGCAAAAGAAGAAAAAGGCGATGGTGGCCACATGGGATGACTCAGAGTCAGAATCCGAAGAGGAGATCGACACCGCCAACATGTGCTTCATGGCACATGGCGAGGATGCTACCGAGGTATGCCTTGAAAACTCTTTAGATGAGGATGAATTAACTATGGATGAGCTTGCACAATTTTTTGAAGAATTATAACATAGGTATGAAATTTCCCAAGCTCAAAATAAGAAATTGAAAAAGGAAAATGATTCTTTAAAAAGTAAATTTGAACATGTTTTACAAGAGAAAAATGATTTAGCAAATTCTTTTGAAAAGATGAAGAAGGATTTTGAAAAATATAAAATATCTTGTAAAGGAAAAAGCCTTATTTTATCTTGCAACAAAAATGAATTTTTAGAGATCCAAAAGCGAGTTGAAGTTTTGGATAATACTTTAAAGAAATGTGCTTTTGACATGAACAAATTTGCATCTAGGTTTCCTAAAGGAATACCCCAAGGGAAACACACTCATCATCATCATGCTTCAAAATCACACAAACATGCACACACACACAAACATGCATTTATGTATGGTAGTGGTAGAATTTATACTTGTACTCATTGTGGCCGCAAAGGCCATTTAGAAAAATTTTGTTATGCTAAGCTAAACAAATTAAATAAAAATATTTGGGTTCAACAAGACACTAACCCCATAGGACCCAAAAAGATTTGGGTACCAAAAGACACATCGAAAATAATTGATGCAGGTGGGTCATCCTCCTCCAAGACTTAGGGGGAGATGGTGCACGTGTGGTGGATGCATCAACGCTCAACGAACATATCATCGCTTGCATCACTATCTTAGAGGCACCCATTTTTGGAGAATGCCTTGGTTGGTAATTTCTCCACATAAAAGTTTTTCTTTTATATATATGCATAGGATTGCTAGTTTACTTTTATGTTATTATGATATGTGTTAGTGTAAACTTGCATTTCGACTTTGTTAGTACCTATGCCATGATTAAGTATATAGTCATGTTTATATGCCATATGATGTTTGTCCACATGCCTAGATTTTGTTGTATTTGGATTTTGTCAAACCAATAATAAAGATTTATTTAAAAACATTTTAAAGCAAATAAATAGAGATTGCAATTGTGCGCCTCAACTCATATCCAGAGGAATCTCGAGGAGAAGTTCAGAACCCTTAATGGGGTATTCGGCTTCAACATCTCTAATTCATTGCTTTATTTAATAATAAATATAAATGAATATAATTTTAGTTGATTTTCATAACTAGTATGATTTAAAGTATTTTAACATCTTTTGGATAGATATACATGTTTTCTGTAATGATTATTTAAAATAAATTATTTTTTTTTGACTGGTTTGCTCACTGTTCTGTTCTGGGCAAGACCGGTCGACCGGCCCGGTCGACCGATCTGGCCTGGCATAGGCACGCCTGCTCTCGGGTTTCGGCCGGTCGACCGGCCCGGTCGACCGGGCGACGGGGACCCAGTTTTTTTTCACCCGATCTATTTAAAGCCCTAACTCCTCTCTCTCCTTTTTCATCCGCCGTTTCATCTCTTTTCTCACCTCCTCCATAACCGTAACTCCCCTAACTCCTTTCTATCCCTCTTAAACTCCATCAAACCTCAATATCCCTCCAAATATTTCTCAGATCTACGCTTTCAGGCCTGGATCTTCGCTTTTTCAGAAGATTTGTCGGATTTTCTCCATATTTTCCCTCAAAATTTCAAGGTAAAATTCTCTTCTCTAGATCTTGCAATTTTCTTTGCTTTTCTTTCAATTCTATTCCTTAGATCTAGCCTATTTCATCACCATGTCAAAGAGGACTAGGTCTGAAAAGGGAAAATCAGCCCAAACCTCCTCTCATTCACCCCTCTTTGTTTCATCTCAAGCCGTGTATAGATATATTGTTCTTTCTGCTAAGAATGTTAGTTCTGGGCAATGTGTGGTAATTAACAACTTTGAACATCTCAATTTAGCACACATTTTAGAAGCTAACTCTCTTGGAAATTTTCTTACTATTAGGGAGCCTGTTTATCCCTCACTTGTTCCATATTTCTATACAAATCTCTCTTTTGAATCCAATAGGATTAGGTCTAGAGTTCTTGGGAAAGATATAGACATCTCTCTCCAGGAATTTGCCCATCTCCTTCACCTCCCCTGTGGGGGTTTAGATATTTACAATCTAGACCTACATGATTTTACATATCCGGACGGTGAGTCTGCCCTCACCGCTTCCACTCTGCTTCACGGGGATGATAACCCCGGTCTGGTTAGGAATGAGGAAGTTAGAAGATATACCCTTATAGCTCAGGTCCTAGCTAAGATTATTTTCTATAATCTCCTGCCTAAATCAGGAGAGTATAGCCATGCAAGGGGATCTGTTCCTTTGATTATATACTGCCTTCTGCGAGGCATTAGAATAAATATCCCCAAGCTTATCATCTCCTTTATGACTTCTGACCATATCCTTGTCCCTACTCGGCACTTCCCATTTGGAATGGTCATCACTCATTTGTTAAAGCAACTCCATTTTGATCTATCATCTGTAAGGTCTAGTGAACCTTCTGTTGACATCAACAGCACCCTTCTTAAGAGGATGCATGTTGGGGTACGTCATCCTGCTCCCCAGCAGCAGCCTATTCCTCCAGCTGTTCATGTCCCAGGCTCTTCTTCTGCTTCTGGCTCTCAGCTCCATCCGATCTATACTCTATTTTATCCTCTGAGATGCGAGAGCACCGCGCTCAGTTATCCTCTGAGATGCAGGAGATCCGTGCACAGTTATCCTCTGAGATGCAGGAGCATCGCGCACAGATTTCTGCTGAGATGGTGGCACATCGTCAGCAACTTTCTGAGGAGATGATCGCGCACTACCAGGGCCTGCGAAATGACATGGGCTATGTATGTGATTCCATCCGTTACTTGGAGTCACATCTTGGCACATTCTTTCTGAGGCATGAGGTGCGGGCTCCTGATCCCACAGCGCATGCTCGGCCACTTCCTCCTACCGGACCTCCATTTGCTGCCAGGACTTCTGCTCCTCCAGCACCTCAGCCAGCTACAGCAGCGATTGATTCTGATGAGGAGGATTCTGATGAGGACGGTTCTGAGGATGGTTCTGAGGAGGATGGTTCAGATGAGGACGGCTCTGATTCGGATGAGGAGTGATTCCCCCCCCCCTTTGATGATGTCAAAAAGGGGGAGAGACATTTGAGAGACTTTTGGGGCTACTATGTGTTTTTATATTTTGGGTTGTGTTTTCATGTATTTAGAGTATGTGGACATGTGTATTTTGTTGCTTATGGACATGTGTTTTATATTTTGATGCTTGTGGACTTATTTGTATGAACATGTGTTTTTCTATATATGGCAGTTCTATTTTCTATCTCCATGGCATATGTGATTGGTTGTATTTGTGTCTATTATGTTTATGCTTTTATTGACCCAATCACCTATTTTGGAGGATGGTGGTATTGGATGGATGGAGGTAACCATGTATGCATACACCTATAAATTCTGTATTTTTGGTATGCATGGATGGTTGGCATGTGTATCATTACTTTATCCTATATGCCTAGATTATGCATATGTATCTCTTATCATGATCATTTTATATATGCATGAGTTAAGGGGGAGCTTCACTTGAAGACTCTACCAAAAATATTTGTGATAACTCTATATGTTTTGTCATCATCAAAAAGGGGGAGATTGTTGGCCCAAAGGCCATTAGCCCGACATTTTGATGATAACAAACCATATATAGTTATGTTTTAACAATTTTGTTTAAATGAGTTTCAGGTTAAAAATCCTAGTTTGGTTGACGACTCCAACACAAGACTCACACTTTTGGAAGCCGCAAAGATTTGGATCCCAGAGCCAAGCACATAGGAGAGCTCCAGGATCAAACAAGATTGAAGAAGCAAAAGATTTGTAATTTTCATTTTTTAGAATTTATAGTTGATTTTTGTCAAAACCTAGATGATAGAGGTAGATTATTTTGGGATTGTCACACACACACTTTTAGTATTGCTACATGCTTTTCAAACAAATTTTTATACAAAAATTCTAACTTAGTTTTGGAAAAACAATGTTTGGAAAAATCATTTTTAGAAAAACCAGTTTCCATTTACAAAAAGGAATTTTCATCAAAATAAAGTTCAAACATTTTTGGTGTTGATCTATGATCACACTCTGTTTATTAGAAGTACTAGAACTCTATTTTGTAAATCCCTATCCAAAGAATTTTTACCAAAATTTCCTTTCCTTTTAACAGCCTTTGGGAAAAACAGTTTTGGCCAAGTCCGGTCGACCGAACCGGTCGACCGACATGCACCACTGTGCATGTGTGCACATCGGTCGACTGACCCGGTCGACCGGGAGCAAGTCTGTGCTCTCTGTTTTTCCCCGGTCGACCGGACCGGTCGACCGACAGAGAGTTTTACTCTCTGGTTGGGACTGCGGTTGACCGTCCCGGTCGACCGGCTTCTCAACGGTCGGAAATCCGACCGTTGACGGTCGACCGATCCGGTCGACCGGCTTCTGTCAGAAGTTCTGACAGACTCCAACAGCTATATTTTTCTGAACAGATTTTTGTTGGGATTCTCCCAACGACTCTTTTGAGCTTTGTAGGTCAGTTTTCATCCCCTATAAATAGTGGGAGACTTCTACAAACATAAACAACAAGATTTACAAGCAAAAATCAAAGTTTTCAAAAGCTTAGCCTTTAGCAAAAGATTTTCAATTGAGCCAAAATTTCCAACCCTTTTCTTGAAACAATCCTCTACTTCTCTCTAGTCTTTGTGCACTACACAATCCCAAAGTATCATCTCATCATCTTGGTTATAGGATTGTGCAAGTGAGCTTTTTGATCAAGTGTGATCATCTTTTCTTCATTGTGAGAAGTTGTAGAGGCATCGGCCTCAAGCGAGCTAGTGTGCTCCAAAGTGGGTGTTGCGGCACCGCGAGAGATAGGACAAGTGTGTCCTTGTATTAACGATCCAGTGGGATCACCAATAGTGGAAATCCTTCGTGTGTCGAAGGCGGGGACGTAGAGCGTGGCTCGAACCTCGAAAAAATCTTTGTGTTTGCGATTATCCACTTTTCTCTAAACTCTATCTCTCCTTTACTTGCTACTTTAATTGTTTAATTTCTTGCAAGTTTTTTTAATTGTTGATTAGTTTTTAAATCAGCATTAATTGTCATTTTATATAGCCATCACCTATTCACCCCCCTCTAGGTGATTTCATGACTGACATCCCATACTATTACTGTTTTACTGTTGATGTAGTACCTTGTGGTACGGTTTGGTTCAGCGCTAGGCATCTGGGCTGTGGTCCCGGGTATGTACGGGACCCACCTAAAGCATGGAGAATGTCTCTAACCAAATTTCAATAACTTAGAATGTCGATTGGTACACGCAGTAGGCATAGTATGGGATGCATCTACTACATGTGGCAATTGGTGTTCCCTGACATAATTAATAACAAAAGTGAATCATACATTGACATTATAGACTGAACTTGATATATATATATATATATATATATATATATATATATATATTTATGATAGACATCAGTTACATATATGCCATGATAGATACCCGATAGTACACATGACCAGGTTATACATCTAACTCTATTACTGATTGATTTTTATTACTGTTCATTGATATTATGCATGTTGTCTCTTATCTTTTATATTCCAGTTTATAATTTCATTTCATATAATCACACATTATATACATATGCACTTTTACCTTTTATTTTACAAACTCATTGGGTCACTTATTGATGACCTTGGATTTGCACGTGCAGATATTGGATGTTTTATGTTATTGATCAGGTGTTTGTTGAGATCGTATATGTTGCGAGGGGCTAGAGTGTCTACCTATTCTGGTATTATTGCTTTTTTTTATTCCTTCCATTATTCTTTGATTCCTGTATATCAGACTTAACTCTTATTTTATTTCTTATTTCATTTGATATCATGTATGGACATTCATATGTACTGTTGCAGTGTTATCATATTATCATGGTGATTAATATAGCTTGTTCAGGTTACTTTAAGCTTAGCATGTATACTTGGGGTATTCTCCTCGCGTATATACGTCACCGACACTTGTCGCGCTCCGTTTTCACGTATTTTGGGAAGCAGGGTATGACATGGGAGCAAGGGCTTCCCAGTTCATCACAGTTCTTGGTCACTTGAGGCTGATCGCGAGCTTCACGTTTCTGTAATAAAAAGCGAAGGTGGCGTGTTGGTGCGACCTTCGTCTGGACGCGAGTCTCGCGTTCTGTAAGAGAAACGCGGACCTCACATTTTGGCACAGTTGCAAGCTAGACGTGGGTCTCGTGCTCTTGAAATGAGATGCAAACCTCACATTTGGGCATTGTGACGCACACTTGATGACTGAAAGTCTTGCGTTGTGTCAGAGAAACGCAGGTTTGACCCTCGCGTTTAGTGCTAGTGGCACATAATGTAACTGAAGTGTCTTCTGCTTGTTGAAGATGAGCGCGACGACTTTGTCGACATTCATTATTCTGGTTGAGTCGCAGGGATTGTTGGGAACCTCCGGCAACCTGAAGTTGCAGAGTTTTAAGATGAGAGTGACGGCGAGATTGATCTTCACCATTATTTTAATTGTGCACCAATAAACTGGCCTCATAGGTCTCTTGAGAGACGTTGACGCGGGCCACATGGTCTTCACGGGAGATTTCTAGAATCTCACTAGAAGTGACGCTGCTTACTTTGTGATCAAGTGCATAGGTCACTTTTGGAGAAGTCTTCGAAGAGACTTGAGAGCGAGTCCCTGATGAGACTTTGTGGTATTGTCACGTTACTTTAAGGCTAATCAAGCCCAAAGAGAGAAGCTTCTCAAACTTTTCTTGATCGAATTCGATGACGAGCAATTCGACCGTTGATCCAAGGAGCTTAAAGTCGGCTTGCGCTATGGCCTTCTTGTCAGTAGAGAACGAAATTCCCAGTGGAGTCGCCATCCTCTGTTGGACCAAAAAAATTGAAGCGTGTAAAAAATCTTTGTTGATTACAAAAGAGAGTTACAATGGATAATTTAATTATAGAAGATGGGAGAGTGTCTATATCTCCCCTTTGTTTAAGTTAGATTCTTGTATAGCAATGGAGAGTGATTATTGTTCTCTGTTGATCAGCCGAACCAAAAGATTCTCTTGGATCTTTGTGGTTGCTCTCAAAAAGATGAACGGAACTTTACTTGAACACAATAAGTGTTAGAGTCTTTCCTTTTCAAAATGATTTCTCTCTCTCTCTCTCTCTCTCCAAAGCTGAATTCCGGAGAAAGTTAGCTGAATTTCTCTCCAAAAAGCTTTTTGAAATCACTGAACCAGCCTACCCTCTCTTCATAGCTTCCATAACTATTTATAGGGGATCTCAGGGGTTAAATTGTCTGCTAAAAATTCTCCATAATTAGGATTATCTCCCATTTTACGTGGGTGTTAATTAACTCTATAATGGGATTCAGTTACAATAGAGCATAGGTCTCACACTGGTCGCGGACTTCGTTCTGTTGTTAGATGCGGAGCTTATAGGCTTGCATCAGGATGGGAACGAGAGCTTACATGCTTACGTTGAAGTTGAAACGCGACGCTACTCAGACCCACGTTTGAGTTGGAACGCGAAGCTAGTCAGCCCCCATTTTGATGAACAAATCTTTGCGTCTCATGCTTGATGAATTTTGCGTTTGAGTTTGAAACACCATTCTTGCATCTGGCTTGAGACCCGTGTCAGGATTGGGGCATGACCCCTTTGTCGGTGTGAGATTCGCGTTCATAGCTTTTATCTTCATTGATTTTTAGACAGCCTACAACAGAGGGTGGAAACTACTTATAAGTCTGCTATCACTTTGAGTAGGAAAACTCACTTACAATGCATGGATCAAAGGCTGTGTAGGAAGAGTAATAGCAGCCCGTAGAACTGGTTCATTACGATTTGTGAGTGCGTGACAAGGGTCTCTTTCTCTCTTTATACGAGTTTTTCTTCCCCCATTGCTTGATTAGCTTCTTTTCATTTAATATAAAAAAGAACTAAAGAAAACATTGGATTCTTTTGGGAGAATTATAAAATTATTAAGAAACGAATGCATCATTTCTTGTTACACTCGTAACTGCTTCAAGCAACTATAAGAGATTTCTCAGTATGCTGTACTCGTTGGAAAATTCTAAATGGATGATGCTACATACTACAGTATGTTAACATATTCTATCTTGAATGGCATTGAAGTTTTTTTTTCTTTTTGGAAAGTTAGTGGGTCTAAAAATCATAATGAACTCCCCCCGTTTTTTGTAGTTGGTTTGTTAGAGTACCTTTGTAGATTTCTTAGGAATCTAACCACCTTAATACTCTATTTGTTTCTCAATAGGTAGCACTTTGACACTCATTATCTTGACTAGAAAATTATGTTACTCAAATACTAATCAAGTTCAAATGAGAAAATGCACAGTTTTCTAATGTGGAAAAGATGTGGGCAACTTTATTTCTCTAATTGAAATCTCAACAGGAATACTATTTTGCGCCCACATCTGAATAATACTAAGGACCGGAGGCAGCAATACAGGAAAAAAAATGTCTGTTTCTAGAGGAGTTGCACTAATTGAGATTGCCTACATTGACTAATTTAATGTAGATGAGTCCTTTCTCGTTTTTCTTCCACTTCTCTTCCATCTTCCATCAATCGAGGGCCAATGATTTGAGTGACATTATTCAATATTCCACATTCAGAGCCGCGACACATAAAAATTTGCAAGTACAAGTCAAGTACCCCGCATAACATATGCATTCACACATAAACTTTCTATTACATAATTACTTTTAAGAAGAAAAAATATGGAAATAGCAAGAGTGACAATGGGTTGATTCAAACTCAAAAATTCAACCCATTAAGAGATCCGAGATCTGCTTGAAGATCTAAACTCATGAATTTGTGTTCATCTAATATTCTTCTTCATGCATGTAATTTGCATTCTAGCTAGTTTTTCTTGCTCAAATATGTACCTTCCTGTAAAAGAATGTCGAGATGATAGAAATGTTTAAACACTATCAAATGTGTATGTCAGTCTAATATTCTTTTGATTACGATACCAGTCATGTATATTCTGGAAAAAACAAACCATTGAGGCTCTTATAATCAATAAAATAGCTTTACTTCTCATCTACAAATTTTCCCGTGTGTGGTATGGGTAATTTAGATAGATAAACAGGATCTACAGTGACATTGCATGTACGCAGTAGTTATCTGTGAAGCTGACCCGTCATCCTTTCTCATCACTGGATCGATCAGAGGTTGCACTAAACTCATCTGTTTAGTATCACAATAATCATGTGTCACTAAACTCATTTGATTAGCGTCACTATTGTATGTGGTGTTTGGTTTGAGATTTTCCGAAATAATTATATATACATAGAATGGCTTATATTGTCAAACTCATACTTGCTGAGTATAACTCAAGCACCAAAATAAATTTTCGTCTTGTTAAAGGTTGTCAGTTCAAGTTTCTCCATCTATAGTTCGGATGGCACATAATAATAATAATGGATTAATTAATTCTCACATTTAGGATTAAAACATCTGACGCAGACAAGAAAGCGAACAATGCTGGTTAGATCTCGTTCTAGTGCCAACGAACCCTAAAAGATACCTTCAGGTAGGATAGATCACTTGAATCCACGAGCAAAAGGTAAATAACTCGAATTCACGAGCAATTAAAAAAGAAACTCAAATTTATTGATGATTAAAACATGAATTAAAACTTGGATCCCAAAAGCAAAGATACAATGGCCTTGTATAAGGAATAAAAAAAGAATACTAATCTAATTAGGAAACCTAATTAAATAAAAGAAAAACAAAACTAATTGGAATTCAAACCAGAATTAAAAACTAAATCTTACTCAGAAACGGATACGCAGAAACGCACAGGTCTGTCGACAACTGACTTGTAACTATTGACAGACTGTATAACTCAAACTCTCGAGAAATCTCTTCTTCAGTCATTCTGTCAACAGCAAACTTTGCCTGTCAACGACTAATTTTGTCTGTCGACAGGGCTCTGTATTGGTCTATTTTGCTCCTCCTTGATCTCCTACATCAATCCCTCCCTCCTTAAAAGAACTCGTCCCCGAGTTATAATTTGGATATAGCTATGTTGTAGGGTGATATTTATAGAGATCCGCCACATTGAATGTCTTGGATATCACCATATCTCTTTTTCAAAGAGTTTCTACTGCTTTTTCTTGTCAGTTGTTACTTTATACTTTGTATCAATTTTCTCTTATTTCAATCGAAAATTTTACGTTAGAACTCCACTCTACATGTGATTTATCCAGTAGTGTGGAAAATGTTGGTCTAAAGGCCCATCACATTAGTTTTAGTGATGATTAACTCATGTAGTTATAGTACTAATAATCTTGTATTATTTAGGCTTCAGATATTAATCAAGATCTTAGTTTGGTGTTTAGTGCAACCCCCTGATCCTTGATGCACATATCACAGTATCAACACTTGATACGGTGTATAAAGTTGACTTAACTTTTATGGTAGTCAGATTGAGCCAGTTTCAGTTTCAAATATTATTTTTTAATATTTTATATTTTTTAGAATTTTCTGAAATTTTTTTGGAATATTTTGGAAAATCTCTGAATTCGGTGTCGATTGAAATCGACAATCGGCTCTAAGATTTTTGATTTACAATCAGAGTTGAATTTCAAAAATCTACTTTCAAATTATTCTTTAAATCATATTTTCTCATTTCAGGCATTTTTTGAGATTTTTCTGAATTAATCCAAAATCTAGCCAAACTGGTGTCGCTCAGAATTGGTGATACATTCCAAAATTTTTAATTTGCAAACCTGACAAATTTCTTGAATCTAATTTCGTATTGTTCCTCAGAATAAGTTGTCTATTTTACAGCATTTTTGAGAACTATTCGGAACTAGTCAAAATTTGACCTTATTAATATAATAATATAAATATACATTTTTCTACTTCTTTTTCCGTTCTTCTTTTCCTTCTTCTCCAAGTTTCTCTGTTCCATTGATAGTCCTCCATCACCTCCCCTCTCTATTTTCTGTTTCTCCCCCTCTTTCTCCCCCAACTCTTTCTTTCTGTATCTCTAACACTCGCACTTTCTATCTAATCTCTCACTCTTCCTTCTCAATCTCTCTCACTCTATTCACTCTCACCGTTTTTCCCTACCTCCCTCTCTTACTTTCTTCCTCTCTGCTATTTCTGTCACCAATCCAGTGGCTAACGTCGTCGCGTGCATGGCTGGCCAGGCCGCTCAACCCACGGCGGTAACTACACACCACCACCACCTGCTTCTTCTTCTTCTTCTATCTCTTTTCTCTCTTCTTAATCTTTTCTCACTCTCGTCTCTCTCTTCATCGCTGGCGGCTGGCCTGACTGCCACCGTCAACGGTCGCCGCCGCCATCGCGGGCAGGCCCAGGCTGAACCACCCTCCTCCTCTTTTTCTTCTTCTTCTTTCCTATCTCCTCCTTCTAAATTTTTTTCTCACCCTCTCTTCTTGCAACCCGACCACCGGCGGTGCTTTAGCTGCCTCCGTCACCACCAGTGGGCCGCATGGCCCACCATGGCCGCGCAGTCGCGAGGCCATGCCCAGGGCAACGCCATGCTGCCTTGCTCCCCTATTTTCTCTCTTTCTTCTCTCTCTCTCGCTCTCTCTTCCTCTATTGGGTACAAACCCAATAACCCGCTAAACCAGACCCTAACCCTATAACCCAATAACTGATATGGGATCTAAACCCTACCCTATAAATAACCCATACCCGCTTCTAACCCAATAAAGGTAAAATTGCAGAAAACCCCCACTTAAATAACATTTTTACATTATCATTATAAATCTAGCTTATTTATATTATTTTAGTGTTCGGATGATATCAGTAGCATCCGGAGTCCGCTCTGGATAATTTTGGAGCCGTTGCAATCATAGAAAGATGAGCGACGTTGCTGTAGTAGTTATGTGAGTGTTTTCCTTTTATAAATTATAATTTTGTATGTTTAATAAATTGATTGATTACTTTATTTAATAAATCGTGATTATGGGTACATCACTGTAAAATTAATTAATAACTTGTAATTATTGAGAAATTATTTTAATAAAAATATGCATGATATTTTATTAAGCATAATCAATAAAACAATATTTTAATTTGTTTCATGTTTTAATAAAAAATATAAGTGATTATATAAGATAGTCAATTAAAAAAATTCAGATTAATAAATACTATAATAATTATTTAAATGGTTGTGAAGAGTTTTAAAATAGGAACTTGTAAATAACTTACTTGTGATATTGATCATAATCATATTAATAATAATAAATACTGATATTTGTATTTATAGATATATCTATTCCACATGTTCGTATTATATCTATTGCACAGGAGACTGTCATTTCATGTACATCCATCAGAGTTACTCAGATATTGTTACTGTTGGCCCAAAGGCCTTCCACCCTAGTTTTGATGATGATTAACTCATGTAGTTATGTTTACTAATATTCTTGTGTTTTTAGTCTTAGATCTTATAACAAGATGTTAGTTTGGTGATAACTTCAACAAGAGGAGTTTGGAAGCCTTCACTTGGTGATTCCGGTGCCCGAGCATCAAGATCATACCTTTGCACTCGGTGGATCACGTTTGGGATCGAGTCGGCTTGAAGATGAAGATCATCAAGAAGACTTAGGTATCCTAGTTTAGTTTTAGTGTGTTTTAGATCCATTTGTAAAGATAAGAATAGTTGATATGCTCAAGTGCACATACACACACGTTTCATGTTTTGGATTTGGTTTTCATGAATAGTTTAGATCAAAACAAGTTTAAATGGTTTTTTATGTATATTAGATGTGTTCGATATACATACATGCTTACAAGACTTATACAAACTTTGTTTGATATACCTATTCATGTGTTTTAATGTTTTGGTATTTTTAACAAAACATTATTTTGGAATTAAAGACAAAAACTATGATATATATTTGTTTCTTGTATATTGGACTTATGTCCATATGCAACATGCTTCAATGTGTTTAAATATCTTATTTTTGTATCTCATGAGTTTTAGGAAAATCAGATTTCCTTATTGAAAAATCCAAGTTTGATAAAATACAAGTTTTGGTTTTTGGTAAAAATGATAAGACACAAAAATAGTTCAAATTGCTTGATAGTTGAGTTGAAATTTTTATCACATGTTTATATATCAATGCAAAATGATAAAACTATTTTTGGGTATTTTTATAAGAGATAAAAGAATATTTAGAAATATTTTAACTTATGTTTTTCTGCCCAGAACAGTGGCTGACAGGCCTGGTCGGCCGACCGTACGAGTCGACAGCACCAGAGGCCGGTCGGCCCTTGCGGTCGACCGACGTGCACAAGCTTGTGCACGTTTGGCAACCACAGGGACGGTCGGCCGGGCGGCCGACCGGACCAGAGAGCTCTGCTCTCTGTTTCTGGCGGTCGGCCGGACGGTCGACCGAGATGGCCCAACGGTCGACCGAGATGGCCCAACGGTCATATTTCTGACCGTTGGCGGTCGGCCGGCCGGCCGACCGCTAGCCTGTCAGGCTGCCAGATCAGCCTAACGGCTAGTTTCTGTTTTGGCCTATATAAACCCAATTCTTTGGGATTTTGGCCAAGGTTTTTACAAGAGAAAAATTCTCAGTTTCCCAGAGTTTAAAACAAGTTTTCAAAAGAGTTTTTGGGTTTTAAACTTCCAATCTTATTTGTTTTAGGTTTTTGGAAAAATAAAAAAAATAGTATTTTGGGAGATTTGTCTTGGCTTTCATTTTCTATCTTTTACAAGAATTTTCCCAAGTATTTTTCTTTGAGTTTTTTGTTTTCCAAACACCTAGTTTTCCACACTTGAGCTATCTTTTATCCTAATCTATTAGGATCTTGTTTTGTGGAAAAGAGAAAAGAAAGAGAGATTGTTTGTGGTTGAAAGAAACCACTTGTTGTAAACACCCTTGCTCTTGTGTATCCCTCTTTGGTAGAGGTTGATCGGGTGATTGGTTTGCTACCTCTTTGGTAGAGGTTGAGTTGGTTGGTTTGCTCCCTCTAGTGAGAGGTGGAGTTTGGTTGTAACCCTCTTCGGTAGAGGTGTTTGTTGGTTGTTTGGCTACGGGCCTACCCCTCGGTTGTGAGGCTGTGTTTGAGAGAGGAGTTCTGTACTCCCTTTGTTGTAACAAATCCTTCTCGGTAAAGGTTCCCTCGGTGGGAGATAGTGGATTGGAAATCCTTCACGGTGGTGAAGGCGGGGATGTAGAGCTAGGGGCTCGAACCTCGAAACATATCTTGTTGTTAGCGTTTGATCCATTGTCTCTCTAACCCTCTCTCTCTTTTAATTGTGCAAAGCATCATTCATATCATCATATCATATTTGCTTGTGTTGAGCATTGATTAATATTGCCATATCTATTATATGCTTGAGTGTGTGCCTCACTTATACTTAACCACAAGAGCTTCACATAGCACCTCAACCCTTATTTAGGGGAATCAAGAGGAGTTAGTCCAGAGCCTTCACGGGGAATTCGGCTACACTTGTTGGTTGTATTAAGTGTGTTGAATTATTGTTTTAAGCTTCCACATTTAGCGCACTTAGTTTCTAGATTAGCACTTACACCTATTCACCCCCCTCTAGGTGTTTTTCAATTGGTATCAGAGCCTACGCTCCTGATATTAGGCTTAACATCCTAGGAGTGAGATTCATTTTTTTGCTAATCTCATTTGCATTTGCTTGTTTGCGCACATTTAGTTTGGACCCATGGACTTCATGACCCCACCTATGTTTGACCCTTCCAACATTCTTGTTTGGAAGACTAGGATGTCCATTTACTTACAAACCCTAGGTTACAAGGTTCACCTTGCCATTACCAAGGAATCCTTCCTTAGTGATAGCAAGCATATAGGGGCCAATGCACAAGCCCTAGAGGCCATTAGAAGCACGCTACCTAAAGATTATCTTATGCATGTTTCTAACCTTGATTCCGCCTTTGCAGTGTGGAACAAGTTGACAACAACCACCACCTCCAAGCTTCAATTGCCAATCCAACCAGAGGAGTCTAGTGGAGAATCTGACTCACAATGCTTCATGGTCCAAGGGAATGACTCCCTTGAGGTACAATCGGAATCTCAACTAGATAGTTTTGATGCTAGTTCTTCATGTGATGATTATGTTGATCCCCATGCTTTGAATGAAGAACTATCTATTGTTTGTGAAAAATTAATTGAAAAATATAATTTGTTGAAAAAGAAGACTTTTGCTTTAAATAAAGAAAATGAAAAATTGTCTTCTAAAATTGAGATTGTTTTACAAGAGAAGGAAGAGGTTTCTAGTGAATGTGACTCGCTTAGATCTCAACTTGAACTTGCATTAAAAGAAAATAAAGTTTTAAAATCTAAAAATGATTGTGAAACACTTTTGAAGAAAAATGAAAATTTGTCTTCAAGAGTTGATTTTGTTTTAAAAGAAAATGTTGTTTTGAAAAATAAAATAATTTCTATTTCAAATGATTTAGATGCTTGTTTAAAGAAAAATGATTGTTTGCAAAATAAGATTGATTCTCATGTTTGCCATGCTAGGGTAGATTCACCTAGATCACCCCTTGCATGCACTTCTTCTTCTAGAATTAATGATGATATTGGTCTGTTAAAGAAGAGAGTAGATTGTTTGGGCTCCACTTTGAGCCAATGTGTTGTGGGCCATACACGCTTGGAAACTTTGTTTCGAAAGAAACAAGTTCCATCTATTATGCATGCACACCCTCCACGGCATACACATGCTCCTCACGGACACACCCATCACATGTATGCTCATGTGTACACTTGTACACATTGTGGACGTAAGGGCCACCTTGCTAAATTTTATTATGATAGAATACATGTTGATATTTAGCAAATAAATTTGTTTGGGTAAGGAATGACACTAACCCCCATGGACCCAATAAGATATGGGTACCAAAGACCACCCCTAAAATTTTTAATGTAGGTGTGGGCTCTCACATGACGTGAGAGTTGCGGTACCTTGGAGTGGATGCGTTCCGAGCTTCATGGAAATCCATTGGATGCATCACTTTCAAGGGAAGATTTGGTGGAGATGACCACCATGTTTTGGAGACAAGGAAAGTTGCCTTCTAGGTTATGGTAACGATTCCTAACTCCTAATTATTGTTTACATGCTTTTCATGATCATTGTTTATAGCATGTTTTATTGTTTGTAGATTATTATGATAATGCCATGCTTATTAGATCCTCGACATGCATGTATAGCATTTTGAGACACCCATGTTTAATATGGACTATTATTTTGTGTTCTCACCACTTGTTTAGCTATCATGTCTATCATAGGTTTAATAACGTGTGGATTTGCATAATAATCATGTTTATGTTTTTCATGATGATTTATGATTTGTTTTATGCTTCATGCTTTGAATATATGTTTAAATGTTAGTTTCCATTAAGACTAGGATATATACTTGTACATATAGTGGGCCACAAATAAATCTATATATGTTTGTGCTTGAATGCTTATTTGAACCCATTAGATGTGCTAGTATAGTCTAGTTTTGATGATTCATACATTTTAAACTTGTATTCCCATTTTTGAATTTGTTTTATGTGTATGAGTTTCATTTCATGTATATGTGTATTTTTGCCAAACTTTAAGATATACATGTATACCCCTTGAGTCATTTGCCTTTCATGCAAATCTATACATATGGACTCAATTGTGTTTAGGGATAAGTATGTATACTTATTGTGTTGACAATTCATACATATACCTTGAAATGAAATTTGTTTTGGTGAAAATTTAGTTTTTCTTGATTTCGTGTTTATTTGTTTAACTTCATGTATATGTCTATTTTATCCAAATTATTATTATACATATACATTCTTTTTTGAGCCACGTGCCTTAATGCATATATCTTTGTAGACTCGTTGTGTTTGGATATGTATGTATACTTTAGTTTGTATAGGACATACATATACCTTGAAGATTAAATAGTTTTGATGATTTTCATGTTTTCTTGTTTCAAGGAATATTGAGCTTATTGACCATCTTTCATGATCATGTTCTTCACATTGTATTTGTACACTCACATTTCTTATTTACTCATGTTTTGTTTTCATGAGTCATATTTATGCTTCATTGACTTGAGTGTTGACTATCATGTGGATTTCATGTTTTATGAAAAACTATTTTGTTTTATTCCTTACTTGAAGGATTTCGTACTAGTTAACAAAATTTTTCATTTTAACTAGCTCGTATTCTTCGTTTTGATATGAGTTATACCATGCTTATTTTGTTGTTCCAATTGGTATCATTGAACTCTTTCAATTGGTATCAATTTTGATCTTATTGTATACTCATATGTTTTTATGCATGTATGCGTTCAAATTCTAATGGTATCAATGTCAATTGGTATCTAATTTTCATACATATATATTTGTTTATGCTAAGCTTGAAAACCTTAATGATTATCCTATTTCAATTGATTATTTTTAAATTGGTATCAAGCCTACGCATTGTTTTAGTTTGTATTTCATAAAGGGGGAGAAAATTTGACTTTCATATTTCAATTGGTATTTGATTTCCACTCCCACACTTTATGATTGAAAATTTGATGTTTAAGCATATGATATCACAATCAAAATTGTTTATATGGCTTAAAAAGAAAAATACTATCTTTTGATATCAAGATGTTTATTTGAATATGTTTTAAAATTGGTATCTCAAAATTTTATTTTAAAAATAAATACAAAAGTTTTGATTTATGTTGACTATATGCAAGGAGAGTTTAACATCTCTTCAACATATAGATTCATGTTGAGTGTATCTTGTATTGAGGAGCTTGACATCTCTTTTTTATGTGATACACGTGTGTAAGGAGAGCTTCACATCTCCGTTTATGCATTACATAATATGTGTTATGTGAATTGGGGCTTGTCATCCCTTCTTCATGTAATGCATATGTGTAGGGAAGTTAACTTAGCGTCTTCCTCTTCATGAATGTATATAGCATATACCATTTGTTGATTGACCTATGTTTACTTTCAATTGGTATCAAGATGCTTCATTGACATATTTTCAATTAATATCTTAATTGATTGTCACGCCTATTTGGTTTTGTTTTTGTGTTAGACAAAAAGGGGAAGAAAAATTTATTGATTTGGTTTTGCTTTTACCCCTTTATTGATGATTAACAAAAAGGGGGAGAATTGTTTGAGAGTTTAACATGCATATAAACTCAAAATCTTCTTTATGTATGCATGATTGGTACATGTTTTTTATATGCATATTTATGTTTTTGCATATATTAAGTTTAATTTAGTTTAATTTTAATTGGTATCTAGAGCATGTTTTATTTTTGAACATTTCATTGGTATCTAGAGCCTTTTTACTATTTATGCATATCTATGCATTCATGTTTAAGAACCTTCATTGCATATTCATTATGTTTATTTGTCTATGCATGAGTTAAGGGGGAGCTTCTTTGAAGCTTAACTTTAATCCATGCATATATAACTCCATGAGTTTTGTCATCATCAAAAAGGGGGAGATTGTTGGCCCAAAGGCCTTCCACCCTAGTTTTGATGATGATTAACTCATGTAGTTATGTTTACTAATATTCTTGTGTTTTTAGTCTCAGATCTTATAACAAGATGTTAGTTTGGTGATAGCTTCAACAAAAGGAGTTTGGAAGCCTTCACTTGGTGATTCCGGTGCCCGAGCATCAAGATCATACCTTTACACTCGGTGGATCACGTTTGGGATCGAGTCGGCTTGAAGATGATGATCATCAAGAAGACTTAGGTATCCTAGTTTAGTTTTAGTGTGTTTTAGATCCATTTGTAAAGATAAGAATAGTTGATATGCTCAAGTGCACATACACACACGTTTCATGTTTTAGATTTGGTTTTCATGAATAGTTTAGATCAAAACAAGTTTAAATGGTTTTTTATGTATATTAGATGTGTTCGATATACATACATGCTTACAAGACTTATACAAACTTTGTTTGATATACCTATTCATGTGTTTTAATGTTTTGGTATTTTTAACAAAACATTATTTTGAAATTAAAGACAAAAACTATGATATATATTTGTTTCTTGTATATTGGACTTATCTCCATATGCAACATACTTCAATGTGTTTAAATATCATGTTTTTGTATGTCATGAGTTTTAGGAAAAATCAGATTTCCTTATTGAAAAATCTAAGTTTGATAAAATACAAGTTTTGGTTTTTGGTAAAAATGATAAGACACAAAAATAGTTCAAATTGCTTGATAGTTGAGTTGAAATTTTTATCACATGTTTATATATCAATGCAAAATGATAAAACTATTTTTGGGTATTTTTATAAGAGATAAAAGAATTTTTTGAAATATTTTAACTTATGTTTTTCTGCCCAGAACAGTGGCTGACAGGCCAGGTCGGCCGACTGCACCGGTCGACCGCACCAGAGGCCGGTCGACCCTTGCGGTCAACCGACGTGCACAAGCTTGTGCACGTTTGGCAACCACAGGGACGGTCGGCCGGGCGGCCGACCGGACCAGAGAGCTCTACTCTCTGTTTCTGGCGGTCGGCCGGACGGTCGACCGAGATGGCCCAACGGTCATATTTCTGACCGTTGGCGGTCGGCCGGCAGGCCGACCGTTAGCCTGTCAGGCTGCCAGATCAGCCTAACGGGTAGTTTCTGTTTTGGCCTATATAAACCCCAATTCTTTGGGATTTTGGCCAAGGTTTTTACAAGAGAAAAATTCCCAGTTTCCCAGAGTTTAAAACAAGTTTTCAAAAGAATTTTTGGGTTTTAAACTTCCAATCTTATTTGTTTTAGGTTTTTGGAAAAATCAAAGAAAATAGTATTTTGGGAGATTTGTCTTGGCTTTCATTTTCTATTTTACAAGAGTTTTCCCAAGTATTTTTCTTTGAGTTTTTTGTTTTCCAAACACCTAGTTTTTCACACTTGAGCTATCTTCTATCCTAATCTATTAGGATCTTGTTTGTGGAAAAGAGAAAAGAAAGAGAGATTGTTTGTGGTTGAAAGAAACTACTTGTTGTAAACACCCTTGCTCTTGTGTATCCCTCTTTGGCAGAGGTTGATCGGGTGATTGGTTTGCTCCCTCTTTGGTAGAGGTTGAGTTGGTTGGTTTGCTCCCTCTAGTGAGAGGTGGAGTTTGGTTGTAACCCTCTTCGGTAGAGGTGTTTGTTGGTTGTTTGGCTACGGGCCTACCCCTCGGTTGTGAGGCGGTGTTTGAGAGAGGAGTTCGGTACTCCCTTTGTTGTAACAAATCCTTCTCGGTGAAGGTTCCCTCGGTGAGAGATAGTGGATTGGAATCCTTCACGGTGGTGAAGGCGGGGATGTAGAGCTAGGGGCTCGAACCTCGAAGCATATCTTGTTGTTAGCGTTTGATCCATTGTCTCTCTAACCCTCTCTCTTTTAATTGTGCAAAGCATCATTCATATTATCATATCATATTTGCTTGTGTTGAGCATTGATTCATATTGCCATATCTATTATATGCTTGAGTGTGTGCCTCACTTATACTTAACCACAATAGCTTCACATAGCACCTCAACCCTTATTTAGGGGAATCAAGAGGAGTTAGTCCAGAGCCCTTCACGGGGAATTTGGCTACACTTGTTGGTTGTATTAAGTGTGTTGCAATTATTGTTTTAAGCTTCCGCATTTAGCGCACTTAGTTTCTAGATTAGCACTTACACCTATTCACCCCCCCTCTAGGTGTTTTTCAGTTACATATAGACTGATACACGAATACTCTAACATATTATACACTGCCACTGTTACATGAATATTCGACACCGTTATTTCATGTGCTAGTATCACTGTTACACGAACACTATTATTTCATGATTTGTTTCACTGATTATACTGATACACTACACTTGTACTTTTGGTACTTGTATCACTCTTACTAGGGTACTCTACACTGTTATTATATATACTTGTCACATGAATTCGGTATAATTGCATTGATTGTCTCTGTATTTCTGTTACATGGATCACTGTTTATATTACATGAATTATTGTTGCATGGATATTCCTTTAATCTCGTTACATAATTATTTCCCGTTGCTGATATTGATATTCTCGTTTCTGGACATGTGAGTTGTTGATATGCGATGTGTGAAACTAAGTGCCACGTGGATCCAAGTCATGGGGGCCACCTCTAGAATCTCACATCTTTAGTTTTTCATTTTTCGTTTTCTTGTTTCATGCTATCAGCAGAGCTCATGTCCTGTTATCCTGTTACATGTACTATAAACTGTACTTGTTCTTGATACATTGTGTAGTTTAAATATAATAAATATAACTTAGGGATAGGCAAGACTTGATGGTTAATTAGATCTTATCAGGTGGATGTACTGGATCCATATTTATCCCACTACAGGGGATGGTAGTGCTAGCTACCGATTGTATATAGCTCCATGAGCTTTCATTTCCCGTTTCATGCTCCCCTCTTAGCGGAGGGCCCTGGTCTCAGCAGATAGGGGATTGTTTAAGGCTGTGATCCCGGGTATGCATGGGATACATCCACCTGATTAGAACTCCTTGACATTGGGTTTCCAATTAACATAATGAAACAGTATAAACAATAGTGACATCAGGAACACTTGTTATTTGATCACTCTCTCATTCGAATAATGGTACCAGAATGCCATGTTTGGATATTTCGGATGGAGTGCGGGCTCCGGTATGAACTGCCAGTGGTATAGGACACTGGAAGAGATTGATTAAAATATCAGGCGGTGTTGATTGCTATTATTGTATAAATAGCATGACTTGCTCGATATATGTATATTACTGTTCAGTTGTACTTGTTACTATTCCTGATATTTTATCCACTATCATGTTACCTGTTTACCTTGTTACACTTCTTGATACTTGTTACACTTCATATGGTGGCACACCATTCATGTACACGTATACTTAGCATTTCATGTATTTTGTCTCATGTATACTCTGTAGACACTATTACTGTATAATCACAACACTGTCGTATGGTTATTCTGCATACATTATATCTACATGTTCATATTCATTACAATTCTACGAAACTACTGTTATTATTAGATTAAATAAGAAATATAAAGAAATTAAAACTTGCTACATGCTACTTATATACTGATGTAATTAGGAACACTTAACACTGTATCATATGACTCATATTGAGAATAATATATAAACAGTATAACTCTATTGACTGTAGTAACATAATCCCCCAAAGTGACTTACCTATTATTTGTGATAGCACAGCTCAGGCATATAAACTGATAGTAATGATATAAAATTAGATATTATTGTAGTAATGACATTGTTATAATATGCTAGGTATTGATGATGTTAAAATATGACACTTGTATATTTTTTCTGATTGTTATTATATTATATTGTATCATTGTTACCTTGACATCTATTATATATATTATCAAGATTGTACTACTATCGTATATATTACTACTTCCTTCATTTTATCACTCACTAGGTCGCTTTCTGACAACCCTGGGTTTGCATGCCCAGATTGGAGATCCGAGATATCGTACTACCATATATTTCACAGATAGGAGACTCGTCACCTATACTATTCGTAGGTATCTTTATAATTCTGTCTTTATTTTTTTATTTATCTATATTTTCATATCTGTCATGGTCACTGATCCCGTTCACAGGTATTCTTTTACTTATTTAATGCTAGAATTATTGTGTATATTATGTTTATTCACTGTACTGAGCTTAGCATATATATGTGAGGGTATATTTGCCCTGAGTATGTACGTCGATGTAGCGTCCCCATATAGAGATTGGGGCATTATAGTTTGGTATCAGAGCCTAGGTTCACATCTAATGTGGGTAACCACCTAGGTTAATGCTCGAGATTTTACCAATAGTACAATCAGATTCAGATTAGCACTCATCTGTATCTGAATTTGGGGATTCAAGCTAAGAGTACAAGAATACCATTTCGTTAACAATTTATTCCTTGACTCTTTTCTATTCCTTAATTTCAGTTGTTAACTAGAATAATCTGATTTTTTTTCTCGCTTTCTCCTTAACCTATTGCTTCTAATCCTTTATCTTTAGTTCACGACACTAATTCTCCACCCCGTGTTCACTAGAGATATCAGAGTAGCGCAGTAAAAGTGTCGTAGGCCCATAACCTTCAGGCTCCAGGACTGTATATATTGTTCTCCCATCTGAACTGAAATTTCGAGGATGAAATTTTATGTAAGGGGGAGAAGTGTAACCCTTTGTTCCTTGATGTACGTATCACAGTATTAGTACTCAATACGACATATAAAGTTAATTTGACTTTTATGGTAGTCAAATTGAGCCAGTTTTAGTTTTAAATATTATTTTCTAATATTTTAGATTTTTTAGATTTTTTTTGAAATTTTTCTGGATTATTTTTTCGAATTCGGTGTCGACGATACCGACAATTGGCTCTAAGATTTTTGATTTACAATTGGAGTGAAATTTTGAGAATCTGCTTCCAAATTATTCATTAAAATCATATCTTCTCATTTGAGGCATTTTTGATGATTTTTCTGAATTAGGCCAAAATCTGGTCAAACCAGTGTCGCCTAGTATTGGTAATACATTCCAGAATTTTTAATTTATAAACCAGACAGTATTTCTTAAATCTGAATTCATATTATTTCTCAGAATAATATTCTCTATTTTATATATTTTTGTGAATTGTTCGGAAGTAGTCAAAATTTGACCATATTAAAATAATAATATAAATTTACATTTTTCTAATTCTTTTTCTCTTTTTATTTTCATTCTCCACCAAGTTGCTCTCTTCCACCAAAAGTTATCCACCTCCTCCCCTCTCTATTTATCTGTTTTTCTATCTCTCTCCTAACTCTCTCTATTTCTCTCTATAACACTCGCACTCTCTCTAATCTCTCTCTCTCTCTCTCTCTTCCCTCTCAACCTCTCTCACTCTATTTCACTATCTCCTTTTTCCCTACCTTCCTCTCTTACTCTCTCCCTCTTTTCTGTTTCTGTCACCCGCCACCGCCGACTAACGCCGCCGTGTACACGGCCGACCAGGCCGCCCAAACCACGGGGGCAACCACACACCACCACCACCTGCTTCTTCTTCTTCTATTTCTTCGCGCTCTCTCTTCTCAATCTTTTCTCACTCTCGTCTCTCTCTTCATCGCTGGGGGCTGGCCTGACTGCTGCCATCGGCAGTCGCTGCCAGGGCTGCTGCCGTTGCGGGAAGGCCAAGCTAAACCACCCTCCTCCTCCTCCTTTTCTTTTTCTTCTTCTTCTTTCCTATCTCCTTCTTCTAAATCTCTTCTTTCCCTCTCTTCTTGCAACCCGACCACCGGCGGTCGCCGTGGTCGTCACCGCCGGTAAGCCGCTATGGGTCACCATAGCCGCGCAACTGCGTAGCTATGCCAGGGCAGCGCGCTGCTGCCTTGCTCCCATCTTTTCTCTCTTTCCACTCTCTCTCGTTCTTTCTTTCTCTATTGGGTACAAACCCAATAACCCACTAATCTCGACCCTAACCCTATAACCCAATAACCCTCTTTCATTTAAGTCAAACGGGTTTGGGTATTGGATCTAAACCCGACCCAATAAATAACCCAAACCTGCTTCTAACCCAATAAAGGTAAAATTACAGAAACCCACTGTTAAATAACATTTTTACATTATTATTATAAATCTAACTTATTTAAATTGTTTTAGTTTTCAAACAATATCAGAGCATCCGGAGACCGATCCTGGACGATTCTAGAGTCGTTGCGATCGTAGAAGGACGAGCGATGTTCTTGTAATAGTTATATGAGTGTCTTCCTTTTATAAATTATATTTATGCATGTTTAATAAATTGATTGATTGCTTTATTTAATAAATCATGATTATAAGTAAATCACTGTAAATATTAATTTATAACTGGTAATTATTGGGAAATCAGTTTAATAAGAATATGCATGATATTTAATAATAATTTATAAAATAATATTTTATTTGTTTCATAATTTAATATAAAATATAAGTAATTATATAAGACGGTCAATTAAAGAAATTTCAGATCAATAAATATTGTAATAATTATTTAAATAGTTGTGAAGAGTTTGAAAATAGGAACTTGTAAATAACTTGTGATATCGATCATAATCATATTAACAACTATAAATACTGATATTTGTATTTATAGGCGTATATATTCCACATGTTCGTATTACATCTATCAAAAAATAGACCATCATTTCATGTACATCTATCACAGTTACTTAGATACTGTTACATGTACACTGATACACGGATACTCTAACGTATTATATGCTACCACTGTTACATGGATATTCGGCACCGTTATTTCATGTGCTAGTATCACTGTTACACGAACACTATTATTTCATGTATTTGTATCAATGATTATACTAATACACCACACTTGTACTTTTGGTACTTGTATCACTGTTACACAGATACTCTATACTGTTATTACATGTACTTATCGCATGGATTCATCGGTATACATACATTGATTGTCTTTGTATTCCTATTTCATGGATTACTATTTATATTCAATGAATTATTGTTACATGGATATTCCTGTATTCTCGTTACATGACTGTTTCTCGTTACTGATATTGATATTCCCGTTACTGGACATGTGAGCTACTGATATGCGTTGTGTGAAACTAAGTGCCACATGGATCCAAGTCACGGGGGCCACATCTAGAATCCCACATCTCTTGTTTTTTGTTTCCCGTTATCTTGTTTCCTGCTATCAGCAGAGCTCATGTCCTATTATCGTGTCACATGTACCATGCATTGTACTTGTCTTTGATACACTGTGTAGTTTAAATATAATAAATATAACTTGGGGATGGGGAAGACTTGACGGTTGATTAGATCTTATCGGGTGGATGTACTGGATCCATATTTATCCCACTGCAGGAGATGGTGGTGCTGGCTACCGATTGTATATAGCTCCATGAGCTTCCATTTCCAGTTTTATGCTCCCATCTTAGCGGAGGGCCTTGTCTCAGCAGCCAGGGGATTATTTAAGGCCGTGATCTCGGATATGTACGGGATACATCCACCAGATATGTACTCCTTGACCATTGAGTTTTCAATTAACATAATGAAACAATATAAATAATAGTGACATCGGGAACGTTTGTTATTTGGTTACTCTCTCGTTCGAATCATGGTACTCACATGTCATGTTCGAATGAGTTCGACTGGAGTGTGGGCTTCAGTATGAACTGCCAGTGGTATGGGACACTGAAAGAGATTGATTAAAATACCAGGCGGTACTGATTGTTATTATTATATAAATAACATGACTTGCTCGACATATATATATTACTGTTCACTTGTACTTGTTGCTATTCCGGATATTTTATTCACTATCATGTCACATGTATACCTTGTTACACTTCCTGATACTTATTACACTTCATGTGATGGCACACTATTCATGTATACGTATACTCTGCATTTTATATTTTGTTATGAGTATACTCTGTAGACACTGTTACTGTATAATCAGAATACTGTGGTATGGTTATTCAGCATATATCATATTGATTGAATTTCAATTTTGCATTATTATTGTCATATTTGTACATTTATCCTTGATTATTCTTTTGTTTAATAATGCTATTTAACCCTCTTTTTGATTATGGTGTGTAGTTACCTAAATGAGAAGATAAGGATACAAGAAGCTTCTATTTTATCCTTAATCCTATCTAAATTTGGATTTCAATTTAAATCAATTTGAAATCAAGAGGAGGAAAGGATATATCATCATCTTCAAAGTTCAAATTCAAAATCAGAAGATATACTTTTAGAAGATGAATGGGATAAAGCTAATCCTAATAGGGAAAAGGAGGATGATTAGTCACATATATTGCATTTACATTGTCACCTTACCATACTTTTTAGCTAATAAATCCTATTAATAAGTCTTCTTTTTCTTTGTTAAATGTAGGCCCAAGTGCTAAAAGAAAGAAAAGAGAAACAAGCCCAAAGCCCACCAAATTCTGATTTAATTCAGAATAAATTCGAAATCAAGGAATTAGAGCAAAATCTTGGCATATCAAGAGGTTGAGAAGAATCCTCCCTGAATCAGGCGGTTGAAGCCAAACAATCAAAGGCTGTTTCGTCAACTTTTGGAGCAGAAACAAGAAAACCAGAAGAAGATACGGGAAATTCACTAAACCAGGGGAGCCAGCCAACTGGGTGTGGCCACACCAGGGCCGCGGAAACGCGGCCCAAGCCGCGTTTTCGTGGCCTTGTTACATCACTTGGGGGAGCGTTTGCTCCCCCAATCTTCCCGAGATCCTCCCCTTTTAGTTTTTCCCTATAAATACCAGTTTCAACAGAGCAAAAAGGAGCGAAGACTAGGATTAGAATTTGTGTTTATTTTCTAAGGATTTAGGCTCTTTGTTATATAGTGCAAAAGTTGTATTCCTGTTTTTCAATTTGTAGTTCAGTACACATACTTGTGAGAGAGAGGAATTGAGTGCTTATACTTGAAGATTGAAGTGACATCAATACAAGAATCGAGCTACTTTTTCTTCCATTCGTATTACAGTATGTCTTGCATTATTTATTTGCTTTCTTCTTTGTTTTCCATGAGTAACTAAATAGTTTTTCTGGGCTCACTATTGTAACTCTCTCTAGTTCTTCTTCTCTTCTGGTTTTAAAGAAAAAGACCCAATGAATCATTTGCATGCCTTACTTAAAGCCTTTCTTCTTGAAAGTGTTCTTGAAGGCACATGAGGATGGGTTTGGATTGTTAAACTCTTACTTCTTTTATGAACGTTTCTTGAACTGTTTTTACTTCATTCTTGCTTCTTCGCGCTTGATGATTTAACATTCGATTCTCAACGATTTTTCAAAGAAAAGAGTGAACTCTTCCAACCAACTTATGTGCTTTACTTCAAACTTTCTAAAAATGAACTTTAAGCTTTGCCTATGATCAATTTGAGGCACTTAGGATTTCAATAGAAGAATGAACGATTGAGTAGTGAGATAGTGAGCCCAGATTTTCTTCCTTATTATAATCAACAAAATAATTTTCGAGCTTTTTAAATCACCTTCTCCAAAGCCTTCTCTAAAGTTACAATTTCTCTTTTAATCATCTCTTTCTTTCCATTCTCTTTTCCATTAAAAAACGAACACAATTCTTTGTTTTTAAACGAATCACCGAAAAGCTTCCATCGCATTCCTCCTCGTGGACACGACCCGTTAGCCACAAGCTACACGGTAAATTCTTAAACTTTTGATTGTTCTTTCATTTAGCAATCAAATTTTTGGCGCCGTTGCCGGGGAGGGAATGGTGTATTTGTTTTCTAACAAGTTTTGTGTGTTGTTTCAAGGACTTGAAGATTCAGATCTAGCATTCAAGCTTTGCAAGAGAAGACTTACAAATTCTGTGCCCCTACTCTCGAAAGTAGGAAACAGAATTTCAAGAAATTGCGCTGCAAAAATTGAAAAATTCATTGGACTACTAAAAACTCTTTTTTGCAGGACATATTGCTCGTAAAAATTTAAGTTTTTGTATGTTATATTTTTGCTATTTCTGTTATCCACCATCCCTGTTTTAATCCAACAATAATTTGAGTGATTGTTAATTGCTTAAAAAACGTTTAGACTTGCATTCTAGGCATTTGTCTAATTACGTTTACTTTATAATTACTGTTGAAGAGTGCTGGAGACAAGGTACGTATGCATAGCATATAGTTTAGGAAACATTCTTGGGTGATATTTGCTTTTTGAATGTTACTTTTCTATATCTTGCACACTTTGCACAATTAACTCTAAGGGCAAAACCCAATTCAAGATAAGTGGGGAAGTCATTATCCTTCCTTAGCCCACAAGCCATCTCCAAGCACGCACAACCTAAGCCTAAGTAAAATCTAATAGACGTTGGCCTTAGGGACATCTCGAACTCACTAGGAGATTATCCTAAAGAGGGAAGGTGTTGGAATTTGACTCCTGCCAAATTAGTGTCTAGGAAAGGGATTGAGGGCCGAAAGCCCGAAGATTGGTGGTTACTTAATTAAGGAACGTCTTTGACAGATAACCTCCCACCAATTTTTCCCTGACCTGGCTGATTAGCTTATGGTCAAAGTCTACCTTCTACCTCCTGTGGACAATCAACCAGTTAGGAGTTGTCTAGGTCAAGGTTACCTTAGACTAGACTTGGTTGATTACTCTTGTTGACTGTTGGTAAACTTGATTGTGATTGTGATTGTGTTTGTGTATACAAGTGTGGTCAAGAGACCCAAATTCATCTAGGTTGACTAGAAACACATCACCACCCAAGTTTGAACCAAGACCAGATCCGATAATGGCTCAATCAACATCCTTGCAGGATAGGTTCTACCCCATTAGAACCTCACTTCCATCTTGCATTCTACTTTCATCGGTTGGTAAATACAATTTTGAGCTCAAGCCTCAATTCATCAACACACTCCCCAAGTTTCATGACTTAGAGTCCGAAGATGCCTACTTCTTCATAAGAGAATTTGAGGAAGTATGTCTAATGATGAAAATCTCACACCTTGTAGACGATGCTATTAGGTTAAGATTTGTCCCTTTCGCACTTAAGGACCTAGCAAAGAAGTGTGGCTCTACAGCTAGCGGCCGGCTCTATCACATCTTGGGATGGTTTCATCAAGGTCTTCTTGAAGAAATTGTATCCAATTCATAAAACCGCTCTCATTAGGAAGACGATCATGCAATAAAGCAAAATCTAGTGAACCGTTCTGGAGGTACTTTGAACGCTTTAAAGACCTCCTTGTCCAATGTCCACATCATGGAATAGAGAAATGGCGACAATGCCAAATTCTTATGACGGTTTAGACTATTCCACCAAAACCCTCTTAGAAAGTATGTGCCAAGGGGGTTTCTTGCAGAAGGATGAAAATGAAGGATGAGATTTGTATGAAAATCTAGCTGAGAAGACCATCCAATGGGAACCCACTAGTGAGACCTCTAGGAATCCTAACTCCATCTTTTCAAAAGGAGGTCTCCATTCTATCGAATCATCCATCGCTAATGAAGCTAAGTTAGCTAACCTAGCTAGAAGACTGGAAGCTCTAGAAACGAAGGAACCAAGTACAGTCAATCAAGTCAGCCCAAACCAATTTCCAACCCCGGGCTGCACTTACTGTCAAGCCATGAATCATGTGTTCGAGGAGTGCCCTGTGTTTCAGGCTCAGCAACCCTACCATGAACCGATGAATGCGGCCTTTTCAAGGCCGAACAATAATCTTTACGCACCAACGTACAATCCTGGCTGGAGAAATCACCCCAATTTCTCATGGAGCCAAAATAACAATGACCACTAACGATCAAATCATGCTAGCCACTTCCATCATGCCAATAATTCTTCCAATCATCAACCTAACTTTTCCAACTTTCATAATAATTCTCCCAACCATCCACCTAACTTTTCAAATATCAACAGAACTTTCCCAACCAAGCTCCACAATCCTCCTTCCAGAATCCTCAACTAGAAAGAAGAATGACTGACTTTGAGAGAAACATGAAAAGAAACATGAAAAACCAAGATTCTCTCATGCAAACTATACAGAGGTTAGAGGTTCAAATGAGCCAACTAGCCACTCCACAGAATGACAGACAAAAGGGTACCCTGCCTAGTCAGCCTATAACCAATCCGAGGAATTCTCAACAAGCTCATTTGGCTGAGGATAATTCATTAAATCAATGTAATGTAGTTCATACATTGAGGTTAGGAAAGAGAGTTGATAATCAAGTGTTAACGCCAACCAATCCCATTCAGCACAACCACAATCAAGTATCCACCTCATCTAATCCAAATCCTTCCAATTCTGACGAATCTGAAAAAGATAAGTCAACCAGTCAGGTGCACCAGCCTATAGTACCATTTCCTAATAGGCTGAAAAATAACAAGCAAAATCCACACATGGACAAGATAATTGAGATATTTAATCAAGTGAAGATAAATGTGCCACTTCTTGATGCCATCCAACGAGTCCCTTCCTATGCTAAGTTTCTTAAGGACATGTGTACCAAGAAGAGAAAGACTAATGTACCAAAAAAGGTCTTCTTAGCCACTAACATTAGTGAGCTACTATCGGGTCCGATCCCTGTCAAGTACAAGGATCCAGGTAGTCACACCATTGCCTGCACAATAGGACAAGCCGAGATTAGTCGTGCACTTCTTGACTTGGGGCTAGTATCAACTTGCTTCCATTCTCAGTTTATCAACAACTCGGGTTGGTCGATCTTAGTCCAACTTGAGTCACCATCCAACTCGCTAACCGTTCTGTAAAAGTTCCAAAAGGGGAGATTAATGATGTCCTGATCCGGGTAGGAGAGTTCATTTATCCTGTCGATTACATAGTTTTGGAGACACAACCTGTGTCCAACTCTAATCATAGGGCTCAAACTCCTGTTATCCTAGGGCGACTATTCCTTACTACTGCTAATGCCATTATCAATTGTAGGAATGGGTCTATGAGGTTAACCTTTGGGGACATGACTAGAGAAGTCAATGTCTTCAATCTAGGAAAACAACCCCGCGATATCGAGGACCAAACATTTGAAGTCAACCTAATTGAGAACTTGACAAGTGAACATGGGAAGAATTGGAATTAGAAACAGAGTGTGACTTGGGTTAGAGTCTGACGACTTTAATCTTGATCAGGTTGTAGATTCTACTGTGAATTGGGCCTCGAACCCAATTTCACCAATAATGGAGCCAACAGATTTGACTAGTCCTTCCAGTGAGCCTTCCTCTTCCTTAGAATTGAAAGCATTACCTGCGCATCTCAAGTACGCATATCTAGGCGAACAAGAGACCTTTCCTGTCATCATTGCCTCACATTTAAATGACGGGGAAGAAGAAGATCTTAAAGCTATTCTAAGAAAACATAAGGAAGCCATTGGGTGGACTATGACCGATATAAAGGATTAAGTCCGACCATCATTCAACATCGCATTCATCTCAATGAAGACACCACACCTAAAAGAGACCGCAGCGTAGGTTAAACCCTATAATGCAAGAAGCTGTTCATGCTGAAATTGTCAAACTCTTAGACAATGGGATAATTTATCCCATTTCTGATAGCCAATGGGTCAGTCCTGTCCACGCGGTTCCAAAGAAGTCCGGTTTCACCGTAGTGGAAAACGAGAACAAAGAGTTGGTCCAAACTCAACTTCCCACGAAGATCCAAGTTTGCATCGACTATAGGAAGCTAAATGCTGCCACTCGTAAGGACCATTTTCCCACTTCCTTCATTGATCAAATGCTTGAACGTTTGGCGGGTCACGAGTATTACTGTTTCTTGGACGGTTACTCGGGGTATAATCAGATCCCTATTGCTCCTGAGGACCAAGAAAAGACTACATTCACATGTTCGAATGCCTTTCGGCTTATGCAATGCCCCAGCAACATTTCAACGTTGCATGTTGAGTCTTTTCTCTGATATGGTAGAACGATTCTTAGAGATCTTTATGGATGATTTCTCCATCTACGGAGATTCATTCACTCAATGTCTCCACCATTTAGAACTTATCCTCCAACGTTGTGCTGAGAAAAATTTGACATTGAACTGGGAGAAATGCCACTTCATGGTAAAGCATGGAATTGTCTTGGGACATGAAATCTCCAAGAAAGGAATTGAAGTGGATAGAGCCAAAATCGAGGTTATTGCTAAGCTTCACATGCCCAAATGCGTTAAGGACATTAGATCCTCCTTATGACACGCTGGTTTCTACCAAAGATTTATCAAGGATTTTAGCAAAATTGCTACGCCCTTGACTAATCTATTAGCTAAGGATATGTCCTTCACTTTCGATACTGAGTGCATGAATTCTTGGGAGAAGCTTAGGAGAGAGCTTATTTCTGCACCAATCATATCTGCACCGGATTGGTCTAAGCCGTTCGAGATCATGTGCGATGCTTCCGATTTTGCCATAGGCGCTGTCCTAGGACAACGCATTGATAACAAGCAGCATGTGATTTACTACTCTAGTAGGACTCTCAACGATGCTCAATTGAACTACACTACGACTGAGAAGGAATTCTTGGCAGTAGTGTTTGCTTTAGAGAAGTTCGTCCCTACCTACTAGGGTCCAAAACCACCATTTTCACCGATCATTCTGCGCTTAGGTACCTCATGATGAAGAAGGATGCCAAGGCCCGACTCATTCGTTGGATCCTCCTTCAAGAATTCGATCATGAGATTCGAGATAAGAAAGGCGTAGAAAATGTCGTTGCTGACCATCTCTCACGGATCCCTAATTCTCCATGCAACGAATTGCCCATAAATGAGGATTTTTGTGATGAAAATCTCTTAGCTATCTCTAGGGAACCTTGGTTTGCTGATATAGTGAATTACTTAGTCACAAACCAAACTCCGTCTCATTGGTCCAAAAACGATGTATACCAGTTCTTATCCCAAGTCCGGTATTTCTTTTGGGAGGAACCGTATCTTTTCAAGTACTGTTCTGACCAAATTATTAGGAGATGCATTCCCGATGAGGGGGTTAAGAGTGTTCTATCTTTTTGTCACGAACTTGCATGCGGTGGACACTTTGGTCCCCGCAAGACTGCTGAAAAAGTGCTACAAAGCGGGTTTTATTGGCCCACTTTGTTCAAGGATGCTTATGAATTTTGCAAGACGTGCCCTAGATGCCAAATGCTAGGAAGGATTTCAAAACGAAATATGATGCCCCTCAACCCAATTCTAGAAATAGAAATCTTTGATGTTTGGGGCATCGACTTTATGGGTCCATTTCCTAATTCATTTGGAAACCAATACATATTGGTTGCTGTGGATTATGTGTCCAAGTGGGTAGAAGCCATTCCTTGTAAAACTAATGATAACAAAGTTGTCATAAAGTTTTTGAAAGAGAACATTTTTTCACGCTTCGGAACCCCCCGTGCTATCATCAGTGATAATGGCACTCACTTTTGCAATAGATCTTTTGAAGCTCTTATGCGAAAGTATGCCATAACTCACAAGTTGTCCACACCTTATCATCCTCAAACCAGTGGACAAGTTGAGGTTTTCAATAGACAAGTCAAGCTTATCTTGGAGAAAACTGTGAACCAAAACCGGAAAGATTGGTCCATCAAACTTGTAGATGCCCTATGGGCCTACAGGACCGCTTTCAAGACGATTCTAGGAATGTCTCCTTATAGGTTAGTCTATGGCAAACCTTGTCACTTGCCCTTGAGTTAGAGCACCGAGCCTTATGGGCAATCAAGCAGTTGAATTTCGACTTGACTAAGGCCGGTGACCTTCAAAAATTACAAATTTCTGAATTAGAGGAATTGAGAAATGAGGCCTATGAAAATGCTAGGATCACTAAAGATAGAGTCAAGATTTTCCATGATAAACACATCATAAGAAAAAACTTTGTCCCAGGATAAAAGTCTTACTCTATAATTCTAGGCTTCATCTTTTTCCAGGAAAATTGAAATCAAGATGGACTGGGCCATTCGTTGTAAAAACCGTGTTTCCACACGGTGCAGTTGAGATCAGTGACACCAAGAATGGAAATGACTTTAAGGTAAATGGTCAACGCCTTAAACCTTTCTTGGAATCGGTGCCGGTAAATGAAACGGCTATGGGTCTTTTTGACCCAGTGTATCGGTAACTTTCCTCTTTCCTATTCTATTTCATGCATATATACATTTCTTTCATATATTGGGGACAATGCATGAGATAAGTGTGGGAGAGGGTTCTAACATGACTAGGGTTCTAACATGACTGATATAAAAAAGAAGAAAATATATATATATATATAAAAGAAAAAAAAAACTTTTTGAAAGGATAGAACAATATTTTGATATATTTTTTGTAAGAAATTAAGTCAATTTAAGGAATAGGAAAATCATAATTAGGATTTCTTATACTTGGTCAAAGTCAGATAACTTGTTTGACTTTTAGGGTTAGGAAGAAAATTTGTGAAAGTAATTTAGTCTTGATATTTACCTTGATGAAATATGCACACTAAATACACTTACACACATAGGGTTTAAAAACAAAGACTCTTATGCCTTATGAAAAAAATCTAATAATTGATTAGCTAGGTGCTTTGGCCTAAGCAAGCCTTAGTATTTATGCAAAAGATAATTAGATAAGTTTGAAAATATATATATATAAATCCTCTGATTAAGCTGGGTATTTGTGCCTCATGAAGCATAAGTATTCACGCCTAAAAGGGGTACATCTTATACATAAAAACCTTGGTTTCGTGGCTTGTCTGCTCGAGTGTTTAAGTCCTTAGGGGGGTTTTCTCACCTGGTGCCCTAAAACTGTCCGGTTTGGGTGTCACCGACTAAGGCTCATTACATGGGCAGATTAGAAAGCCTAATGGAATTGAGGAATTAATACCACCAAAAATAAATATAAATAAGGCATAGGAGTTAATGTTAAAGAACCCTTAGTCAACTTCACAGTCACGATGGTGCATACGACTCAGGGTAAATTAATAGACTAGATGAGAAAAATAATTTGACTCCTTACTTTGATTGATGACATGTTGTTGAGTAGAGACTAAGTTTTGGAATGAAAAATTTGATATTCCTATAACTTATAGATTACTTAAACTCTCACAAATATACTTCAAATATTCTCTCTTTTCAAAATGCTTTTCAAAAAAAAAACTAATTTTTTCTCTTTCTTTATTGATTTTGTGGGTGCAATCCACTGAAAACCCTCACGAGACAAAACTCGTCCTCTAGGGGTAACCTAGAGGTTTAACGGCTTGTTGCACATGCTCAGTGCAATCGAGTAACCTGCGAAAGTGGTCCAATAATTGATTAGAATTAGTCTGATGTTTTGCTCGAGGGCTAGCAAAAGATAAGTGTGGGGGTGTGATTAGTCACATATATTGCATTTACATTGTCACCTTACCATACTTTTTAGCTAATAAATCCTATTAATAAGTCTTCTTTTTCTTTGTTAAATGTAGGCCCAAGTGCTAAAAGAAAGAAAAGAGAAACAAGCCCAAAAGCCCACCAAATTCTGATTTAATTCAGAATAAATTCGAAATCAAG
The DNA here is from genome assembly GCA_038442645.1 of Agave tequilana. NCBI lineage: Eukaryota > Viridiplantae > Streptophyta > Magnoliopsida > Asparagales > Asparagaceae > Agave > Agave tequilana. The sequence continues at coordinate 148,724 of JAVJIF010005733.1, read as the reverse complement.
GAATCAGGGCAAAATCTTGGCATATCAAGAGGTTGAGAAGAATCCTCCCTGAATCAATCGGTTGAAGCCAAACAATCAAAGACTGTTTCGTCAACTTTTGGAGCAGAAATAAGAAAACCAGAAGAAGATACGGGAAATTCACCAAACCAGGGGAGCCAGCCACCTGGGTGTGGCCACCTGGCCACACCAGGGCCGCAGAAACGCGGCCCAAGCCGCGTTTTCGCGGCCTTGTTACATCAGTTGCCGGAGCGTTTGCTCCCCCAATCTTCCCGGGATCCTCCCCTTTTAGTTTTTCCCTATAAATACCAGTTTCAACAGAGCAAAAAGGAGTGAAGACTAGGATTAGAATTTGTGTTTATTTTCTAAGGATTTAGGCTCTTTATTAGATAGTGCAAAAGTTGTATTCCTGTTTTTCAATTTGTAGTTCAGTACACATACTTGTGAGAGAGAGGAATTGAGTGCTTGTACTTGAAGATTGAAGTGACATCAATACAAGAATCGAGCTGCTTTTTCTTCCATTCGTATTACGGTATGTCTTGCATTATTTATTTGCTTTCTTCTTTGTTTTCCATGAGTAACTAAAACAGATTTCTGGGCTCACTATTGTAACTCTCTCTAGTTCTTCTTCTCTTCTAGTTTTAAATAAAAGACCCAATGAATCATTTGCATGCCTTACTTAAAGCCTTTCTTCTTGAAAGTGTTCTTGAAGGCACATGAGGATGGGTTTGGATTGTTAAACTCTTATTTCTTTCATGAACGTTTCTTGAACTGTTTTTACTTCATTCTTGCTTCGTCGCGCTTGATGATTTAACATTCGATTCTAAACGATTTTTCAAAGAAAAGAGTGAACTCTTCCAACCATCTTATGTGCTTTACTTCAAACTTTCTAAAAATCAACTTTAAGTTTTGCCTATGATCAATTTGAGGCACTTAGGATTTCAATAGAAGAATGAACGATTGAGTAGTGAGATAGTGAGCCCATATTTTCTTCCTTATTATAATCAATAAAGCAATTTTCGAGCTTTTTAAATCACCTTCTCCAAAGCCTTCTCTAAAGTTGCAATTTCTTTTTAATCATCTCTTTCTTTCCATTCTCTTTTTCCATTAAAAAACGAACACAATTCTTTGTTTATAAACGAATCACCGAAAAGCTTCCATCGCATTCCTCCTCGTGGACACGACCCGTTAGCCACAAGCTACACGGTAAATTCTTAAACTCTTTAATTGTTCTTTCATTTTAGCAATCAGAGGACAATTCAAATTAAATGGAGTTCAAAATCAATTCAGACTCGGATTTAGACTGTACACCTTTTAGTATTTGGATCATAACGTTCACTACAGATATTCAAATCTGATACTTCAAGATGCTATAAAAAGAGGACGTACAGAACTATAATTCTTATTATTTTCACTCTGCCTAATTCAGCTGTCTGATGAGTCATATTCAGTGATAAACACGCCAACTTTCTGTAGGATTGAATTCCCGTATTGAATTAAGAAACCTCCTAATTTATATTCTAGTGTGATTAGCTTTGAGGCCTATTTAAAGAGCTGAAATCTCTGATAATCTCTCATTTCACATCAGAGATAAAAATGAAGATTTTTCTTTAGATCTATTTTCTTTTCAAATTTTTATTTTTATACGAGGAGGGAGACAACTCTTGTAATTGATCGTGACAATCAATAAACAAGTTCTACCTTTCCCATATCTTTGTTTTTAATTTTGCTTTTTTTATTTTTTTATTTTTTTATTTCTTTTGCTTACGATGTTTACCATGAGTAGCTAAATATTTTCTCATGGCTTGCTAAGATATCACCGCCATCACATATAATGTCTAGTAGATAACGGGTTAGATCATATGCATGCCTATTCCAATATTTATTCTTAAAGACTCATTAGGATAACAAGTAGTTTAAATATTTTTTTAATTGTTCTTCTTAATTTGATAAATATCTTGATATTTTAATGTTCAACTTTAATAAGTGTTAGGGTTAAGGATTTGCTTGTAATTTTTAATGATCTTTTTTGCTTTATACTTAACCGACAATCTTGATATTGTAATGTGACATCTTGGTTAGTGCTATTTCAACCCGTACCCCAGTTTCTGTACCATCTATCTTACTTGATTTTGTGGTAGAATATCATGTTTAGGGTTTAAAGTGAGTAATTATCTATCTAGTGTTAGCATGTATGGTGGTTGATTATTAGTAAACTGTGAACCTTTCTTTTAGTTTAATTCTTTATTTATATACAATCCATCCTTATTTTTCTAAGTTCTTTAACAGAGAAGATAATAAGAAGACAATATTACCGAAAAGCTTTCATCGCATCTCTTCCTAAGGTTCGACCCATTTAGCTCTTGCTACAACAGTTAAATTACGAAGATTCAGAGTTGAACCAATCACATATACTTTTTCATATTCTCTGTATTCTTTTTGGCAATCAAAATTTGGTGTCGTAGCCGGGGAGGGAACAGTATACATTATTTTCTAACTAAATTCTTCTTTGTTTGTGTGAAAATCATAAAAAAAAATATATTCTCCGTGGCCTATCTAAATTCATTTGGTGACAATTCATTTGATAGGTCAAAACTACCTTTCCAACAACCATCTTCATATACCCCTTTTTTCAAACCTATAGAAGAACAATCTGATTGGAAAAAGAAGATAAAACCATAGAAGATTTCGTGCGACGAATTCATAAAGTGGAAGACTCACGATCCATTCAAAGGTCTCAAACCCTAAATCCATACATGATTCAAAACTAAAATGATTACATCCATTATCTCGATAGATTAGAAGCACAACTGGATCGTTTGGAAAACACTGAAAATGTTAGGATTGAGAAAACTCTACCTAACACCTTTCTGATCATTTTGATTCACCCAACCCTATTGACGAGACTGATGAATCATGGTGTCTTAAAGATCTTGATCAAAATTCAATTTCATCGCACCAACGTGAACTTGATCAATTACAACCAATGGACAAAATGGCAAGTTTTAACTTCAATGAGATTGAACTTGATTGTGAATGTGAACCCAATCCTAAACTTTTTGATTTAATTCCACACTTTGAATGTATGTTGAATCAGGTTTCTTTACCTAATTTGGACCCAATTCTCGAGTTAACATTAATTCCAGTACCCGTGTATTATGAAATTGGATCACCCATTTTGGATAGTCACATTCATTAAATGGATCATAAATACGAACTTAAGTTCTTTGATTTGGAGCCCACTCTTGAACCAAACCCGACTCTCGAACCTAAATTAGATTTTCCTGAGCCGATATTGGTTCCCAATCCTATCATTCTTAAGCCCAAATAAATCACTTTATTAAATTAAATTATATTGTTTGACCAAGGTGCAGACAATGATGACCCTGAGATAGTATTCCAAGGTTGGTCATATAACCAAGATAGTTTCAATGTTAGGGTCTTGCATGATCCTATTAATTTGGGGGAGAATAACAATGTAGAAAAGAGGTCATAAAAGATGGGTTCCTTGATGATCTACAAGATTTAGATTGGGAAGCAATGTTTGGCTTATTCCAGCCACCACCGGAACCAACACTTTGAGGTCACATTTTGCCTTCCCTTTCTTCTTTTTCATGCATACATGCATTCATTAATATATTGAGAACAATGCATGAGATGGGTATGGAGAGAGGTTTACTAACATACTAACATGGTAGATGGTAACAAATATTTTTTTTAAAAAAAACTTTTGACAAAGAAAATAATATTTTGAATTACTTTTAAAAGAAGTTAAGTTAATTTTAAGGAATAGGAAAATCATAATTATGATTTCTTAACGCTTGGTAAAAATAAGATTATTTGTTTGATTTTTAGGTTTAGGAGGAAAAAATTGAAAAAGTAATTTAGTTTTGATTTTTACCTTGATGAAATATGCATATTTTATACACTTACACATTTAGGATTTGAAACAAAGACTCTTGTGTCTTGGGAATAAAATACAGATATGAAAAATAAACAAATTTAATTATTGATTAGCTAGGTGCTTCGGCCGAAAAAAAGTGTTGGTATTTACGCGAAAGGTAATTATGTAAGTTTAAAAATATATATATATATATATATATATATATATATATATATATATATATATATATATATATATATATATAACATATATATTAACATATTTAATAATCAATTAGTTAGATATTAGGGCCTCAAGAAGCCTTGATATTTACAACAAAAAAATAGATGAGTTACACATATTAACCAAAAAGAAGAGCTAAAAGGGTAACGAAGTGGTAATACTTTAAACTTCTGCAAAAAAAAATTATATATATTAATATGCAACGCATAAGAGTTAAAGTTGAAGAATCCCAAGCCAAAAATTCACGGTCACAAAGGAGCATATGACTTAGGGTAAAATAATAGACTAAGTGATAAATTCAGTTTTAATTCTAACCTAAATTGATAATGAATATTCGCATCAAGACTAAGTATAAGAATGAATAATTAAGTGATCCTAAGACTTATAGATTACTTGATTTTTGCAAAAGTATTTCAAATATTTTCCTTTTTCAAAATGGTAATTCAAAAATACAAACATTTTATTTTTCTTTCTTTATGGATTTTTGATAGGTAGAAAAAAGTGCATATTTATCATCACATTTACCATCATATTTCCCTATTTATTCTTTTATTACGCACTACTACTAATGTTTTATTGTTTAATGTGTGCAGGCCTTAAGTAATTAAAAAAATAAAGAAATAAAGCCCGAATGAAGCCCAAAAGCCCAAAAGTCCATATGCAAAAATTGTAGTAATTTAGAAGTTTCTACACTATCTAACCTAATCTAAACTTGGATTTTAAAATCTAAGGAAGGAAGAGGAATGATAAAATAGAACTCTTAATTGCTTAAAAGAGGAGGAAAAGGATAAGATGAGATGGACTTCTATTCAAACCTAGCTGCTTGCAAGACAAGGATAAAGATAAAAGGAGAAAAGTTTAAAGATAAAAATCCTTTAAAAAATTCGGATTTATGATAACTTGCTTCCCAAGCTATCCCGAATTCTCAAGATAGAAAGTCTAAATACAGAATCTAGAAGGAGAAGCCCATATGAACGGACCAGAGGAAGCCACGCAAGAAAGCGTGTGGCCAGTGACCCGCTCTTTGGATGAGATCTGTTACAAGGTTTCGTGGAAGAGTTATACTGGGACTCTATTTCCCATATCGCCTATAAATACTCCTGCAGAGCAACAGAGAGGGGGCATCCAGAGATTGAAGCTTAGGGTTTTTCTTTAGATTTTTCTTCTTTCCAAAATTTCTTGTATTTTTGTTTTTATTATTCGAAGAAGAATATTTTGAAGAAGGCGAGGAGCAGTATAATTGGAAAGTGACATCCAATAAAAGGTTACTCTTTCTTCTTTGTAATTTAATTCTATTTTTCTGCTTAGATAGATTATTTTTCTTCTTTTCGCTTTCATGCAATTTTTCATATTAAAAATAAAAATTGAAAATAAAATAAAAAAGATGAATAACTAAATTCAATTTATAGTTTGCTAATCTCTCGATCAACCCCAGTTTAGTTTAAAAGGTGAATTGATTGATATCCATTATTAGAAACCCTAGGATTAAAATGATCTTCTTGAAGAAGAATTGATAATTAAGTTTTCTTAATTTAGTTTACACTTTTAGATGATTCTTCATAAGTTCATATTTAAAAACTTTGATAGCATAACTTTAAGTAAAAACTTCTCTTATGCTATACTTTGAAATTAGGATGAACAACTGTTTAATCTTTATTAGTGCACACTAGTTAGGGTTCCAACATTATTCATCTTACTTGAATAGCAATTAATAACCTAGGATGGATGTTTACTATTTCAATATGATATTCATTATTTGAGACTAATACTATGGGTTGTGGTAGATGATTAGTAAACTATATTTCTCAAAATCGATCAAATCTAATCAATCTCTCTTTTTCTGTTCTAAGCGAAATACAGAGAAGATCGTTCCGAAACGCTTGCATCACATCCTTCCCTGTGGATCGACCCGTCTAGGCTTTGCTACGCGGTTAAATTGAAACGAGACTAAGACTTTCTAACTTTAACTTTTTCTTTATTATTTTCCCGTTTCAATCAAAATTTTGGCACCGTTGCTGGGGAGGGAACGGTACGATATTCTCAAAAAACTAATTTTCTTTTTCCTTCTATTTGCAGGATCAGAAAACAGAAAACTAACTGCAGCTAAGGACATATTGCAACTCTGTGCCTCTGCCCTCGAAGGCAGAGCAGCAGAGCCTACTATCTAGCCGCGCAAACGCAGCCAAAGCCGCGTTTCCGCCGCTATAGTAGTGAACTACTTACTGAATTTTCTGCAGGTTACTGAAAATTGAAAGTTCTATTTACTGTTTTGTTAAGTTTTCTCTGTGATCACCCTGCACATTGCTAACTAATTAACAGTAACCAATTCGTTGGGAAAAAAAATTTAGACTCTTGCATCATAGGCACGTGTCTATTTAATTTTTTTTAATTTCTGTTGAAGAGTGCTGGCGACAAGGTACGTTCGTATTGCATATAGATTATGAAGCACTCTTGGCTGATTTACTGCTTTTTGAGTGACTATTTGTCTATTGCTTTACACGTACACAAAAAAATTTTAAGGGCAAATCCCATAAATAAGATAAGGTGGGGATTTCATCACCCTTCCTTGGCCCACAAATCATCTCCGTCACGCTCACAACCCTAGTCCTAAAATAAAAATTGACTAGACGTTGGCCTTAGGTTAACTCAGACTCATTAGGAGATTGGCTGAAGGAGGAAATTGTTTGAAATTAACTCTCGCCAAATCGGTGCCTAGGAAGGGGATTAAGGACCGAAAACCCGAAGATCGGTGGTTACTTAATTAAGGAACGTCTTTGACGGATAACCTCCCACCGTTCTTGCCACCTACCTGGCCGATTAACTTGTGGTTAAGGTCAGCAATATACCTCCTAAAGACAGTCTAAAGTTAGGAGTCGTCTAGGTCAAGGCTTACCCTAGAATAGGATTTTCGACTATTTTTTCTCTTTCTTGATTTATTTGGTGAACTTGTTTGTTAACTGTGCATGTCATCTTGATCGAGAGACCCATTCGCATCTAGACTAATTAGAACAAGTTCACCACCCGAACAAAAACCCGACTCACACATGGCACAACCACCATCACTACAAGATAGGTTCTATCTTATTAGGACCTCTCTTCCTTCTTGCATTCAATTACCCGATGAAGGTGTTGACCAATTTGAGCTCAAATCACAATACATCAATACTCTTCCCAAATTTCATGGTCTTGAATCTGAGGATGCATACTTTTTCATAAGAAATTTGACGAAGTATGTCTAATGATGAAAATACCCAGTCTAGGAGTAGATGTCATCAAATTACGGGTTGTTCCATTCTCTTTGAAAGAGTTAGCAAAGAAATGGCTCTACAGTCTAGAGGCCGGTTCATATCCTCATGGGATAATTTCGTCAAAGCCTTTTTAAAGAAGTTTTATCCCGTTCACAAGCTGCACTAATTAGGAAAAGCATCTTGCAGTTTAAGCAAATAGCCAATGAACTTTTTTAGAAGTACTTCAAACGTTTTAAGGACCTCCTTGCCCAATGCCCTCACCATGGGATAGAGAAATGGTGACTTTGCCAAGCTCTTTATGATGGATTAGAATATCATACAAAAACGCAATTAGAATCCATGTGCCAAGGAGAATTTTTGAAAAAGAACAAAGATGAAGGATGGTTATTATATGAAGAATTGGCTGATAATACCATTCAATGGGAACCAACTCCGGAAAAATTTAGGACTAATGACCCTAGCTCTTCTAAAGGAGGTATCCATTCCATTGAGGCTAACATAGCTACCGAAGCTAAACTAGCTGTTGTGATGCGAAGACTAGAAGCTCTTGAAACTAAAGAACCAGTCTCATTGAACCAAGTCAGCCCAACACTTTTGACGGGCTGTACTTATTGTCAAGACATGAACCATGTGTTCGAGGAATGTCCCATCTTTATAGCTCAGCAAACTTTGCGCGAGCATATGAGTGCAGCCTTCATAAGGCCTACTAACAATCATATTCATCCACCTATAATCCCGATTGGAGAAATCACCCGAATTTCTCATGGGGCTCAAACAACAATGATCACACAAGGCCCAAATTCTCAAACAATTTTCTACAATCTCCTTATCAATAAAATTATCCCAACCAAAATCCTCCACATTCTTTCCAAAATTCACAGATGGAAACAAGACTCTCTAATATGGAAAGAAAGGTAGACACTCTAGTTAAGAGCCAAGACACATTAGCTCAAGTCTTGATTAGGATAGAGATGCAACTAAATGAACAAAAGAGAAAAAAGGGAACTCCACCAAGTCAACAATTGCCAAACCCTAGGAATCCTAGGCAAGCCAATGAGGCTCAAGACCCAAACTAGTGTAACTTGGTTCATATATTGAGATCAGGGAAACAAGTTGATAATCAAGTATCCATGCCACAGGACCCAGCTCAATTGTCCATTCCATCTAGTTCCACTCCATCTCCACAAAACTCCAAAGAAACTAAAGTTAATACGTCGGCAAAACAATAGCAACAACCTATAGCCCCATTTCCAAATAGGCTTAGGTGTAATAATAATGCACATATGGAGAAACTACTCGAGGTGTTTAATCAAGTTAGGCTTAATATATCACTTCTTGATGCAATCCAACAGGTCCCTAGTTATGCCAAATTCCTTAAGGACATATGCACCGAGAAAAGAAAGACAAATGTGCCTAAGAAGGTTTTTCTAGCCACTAACATTAGTGAGCTATTGTCAAACTAGATCCCAGTCAAGTACAAGGACCCTGGTTGCCCCACCATTTCTTGCACAATAGGTCGAGCTGAAATTAGTCGAGCACTCCTTGATTTAGGAGCAAGCATTAATTTGCTTCCCTTCTCCGTATATCAGCAACTTGGTTTAGGTGAACTCAACTCAACTCAAGTTACGATCCAATTAGCTGATCGATCAATTAAAGTTCCAAAGGGAGAGATCAATGATGTCCTTATACGAGTAGGAGAATTCATTTACCCAGTCGATTTCATTATTTTATGGACACAACCTGTGTTTAATCCTAGGTCCCAAACTCCTGTCATCTTAGGACGCCCGTTCCTAGCAACCACTAACACAATCATAAATTATAGAAACAGATCCATGAGATTGACTTTTGGAGATATGACCAAGGAAGTCAATGTTTTCAACTTAGGTAAACACCCCTACGACATAAACGATCAACCCTTTGAGGTTAACTTCATTGAGAATATGACTAGTGAGCACAAAAATGAGATCACACTAGAGTCAAAGGATGAGGAAGAGTTAGAATCTAGTGATCTAAACCTTGATGAGATTGAATGGGCAGCAAGTCCAAGTTCTATAGAGATGGAAAATTTAAGCTTAACACCTCCACCCATCGAGCCACCTCCTTCGTTAGAGTTAAAGACCTTGCCTAAACATCTTAAGTACGCCTACCTTGGTGAACAAGAGACGTTACCAGTCATAGTTGCCTCCAATTTGACTAATAGGAAGAGGAAGACCTATTGGCAACCCTTAGGAGACATAGGGAAGCCATTGGTTGGACTATGGCAGATATCAAGGGACTAAGCCCTAAAATAGTCCAGCATAGAATCCATCTAGAGGAAGGGGTTAAACCAAAGAGGGACCCACAGCGTAGGCTAAACCCGCTCATGCAAGAGGCTATACAAGCCGAAATAATGAAACTGTTAGATAATGGGATCATTTATCCCATTTCCGATAGCGAATGGGTCAGCCCAGTGCATGTGGTCCCTAAAAGTCCAGTTTACTATGATAGAAAATGACAAGCAAGAGTTAGTGCAAACACGACTCCCTACCAAGGTTCGAGTATGCATAGACTATCGCAAGTTGAACGTCGCCACTAGAAAAGATCATTTTCCCCTCCTATTTATCGACCAAATGCTGGAACGATTAGCGGGCCATGAGTATTACTGTTTCTTAGACGGTTACTCAGGGTATAACCAAATCCCAATAGCCCCGGAGGACCAAGAAAAGATAACGTTCACGTGCCCATTTCGGACATTTGTCTACTGCCGAATGCCTTTCGACCTATGCAATGCCCCGGCCACTTTCCAACGTTGCATGTTAAGCCTCTTCTCCGAGATGGTCGAGCGCTTCTTAGGGATTTTCATGGACGACTTCTCCGTCTATGGAAATTCATTTGACCAATGTCTCCATCACTTAGAGCTAGTGCTACATAGATACACCGAAAAGAACTTGACCCTAAATTGGGAAAATTGCCACGTTATGGTGCAGCGTGGGATTGTCCTAGGTCATGAGATATCTAGGAAAGGGATCAAAGTGGATAAGGCTAAGGTGGAGATCATAGCCAAACTCTCAATTCCACGATGCGTGAAAGACATTCGTTCTTTCTTAGGACACGCTAGGTTTTACCGTAGGTTCATTAGGGATTTTAGCAAAATTGCTAGACCCCTTACAAACCTTTTAGCTAAAGATGTGCCCTTCATTTTTGATGATACGTGTAGTAGCGCATGGGAAAAGCTAAAATTGGAACTTATCTCTGCACCTATCATCTCACCTCCGGACTGGTCCAAACCCTTTGAGATCATGTGTGATGTCTCAGATTTTACGATAGGCGCTGTCTTAGGACAACGCAAAGATAACAAGCAGCACGTGATCTATTATTCAAGTAGGACACTCAATGATGCCGAAGTGAACTATACTACAACCGAGAAAGAATTCTTGGCAGTAGTGTTCGCTTTGGAGAAATTCCGCCCATACCTACTTATGACCAAAACCACGATATTTACCGACCCTTCTGTACTTCGATACCTAATGCTAAAAAAAGATGCAAAGGCCCGACTCATTCGTTGGATCCTCCTCCTTCAAGAATTCGATTTCGAAATTCGAGATAAAAAGGGTGTTGAAAATGTCGTCGCAGACCATCTCTCTCGTGTGCCAAATGCACCTTCTAACGAACTACCCATCAACGATAATTTTCCCGACAAACAACTTCTAGCCATCTCTACGGAACCATGGTTTGCCGACATAATTAATTACTTAGTCACAAACCAAACACTATCTCGTTGGTCAAAACAGGATAGATACCGGTTCTTGTCTCAAGTCTGATATTTCATATGGGAGGACCCTTATCTCTTCAAATATTGTAGTGACCAAATTATTAGGAGATGTGTTCCCGACGAGGAAACTAGAAGCGTTCTAGCCTTTTGTTGTGAATTTGCTTGTGGTGGACACTTCGGTCCCCACAAAACTGCCAAAAAGGTCCTACATAGTGGCTTCTATTGGCCTACTTTGTTTAAAGACGCATTTGACTTTTGCAAAACCTGCACAAGATGCAAAATGATAGGAAGGATTTCTAAACGTAATATGATGTCCCTAAATCCAATTCTAGAAGTAGAACTCTTTGATGTTTGGGGTATTGATTTTATGGGTCCCTTCCCTAAATCATTTGGACACCAATACATCTTGTTGGCTGTAGATTACGTATCCAAATGGGTTGAAGCCATCCCTTGCAAGACTAATGACAACAAAGTTGTTGTCAAATTCCTGAAAGAAACATCTTTTCACACTTTGGAACCCCGCGTACCATAATTAGTGATAATGGTACACACTTTTGCAATAGGACTTTTGAAGCCTTTATGGGAAAATATGCCATAACACACAAGTTATTGACACCGTACCATCCTCAAACCAGTGGGCAGGTGGAAGTTTCTAATAGGCAAGTTAAGCTTATCTTGGAGAAAACTGTGAATCAAAACAGGAAGGACTGGTCCACCAAATTGGTAGATGCTCTATGGGTATATAAGACAGCCTTTAAAACGATTCTAGGAATGTCTCCTTATAGACTAGTCTTTGGAAAGGCTTGCCACCTTCCTGTTGAGATAGAGCACCGAGCCTTATGGGCAATTAAGCAGTTGAATTTTGATATAGATAAGGCCGGTGAACTTTGAAAATTAGAAATTTCTGAACTTGAGGAGTTAAGGAACGAGGCATATGAAAATGCGAAAATTAAGAAGGATAGGCTTAAGGTTTTTCATGATAAGTTCATCACGAGAAAACTTTTGTCCAAGGACATAAAGTATTACTCTATAACTCTAGACTTCATCTCTTTCTAGGAAAATTGAAATCAAGATGGATAGGGCCTTTCATTGTTAAGACTGTGTTTCCACATGGCGCCATAGAGATATACGACCCTAAAAATGGAAATGTATTTAAGGTAAATGGTCATCGTCTAAAACCATTTTTTGGAATCAGTCCCGGAAGCAAACGCAGCCATGGGTCTTTTTGACCCAATGTATTGGTAACTCTACCTCTCTGCCAGTTCATTTCATGCATTTATACATACAGGCATACATTGGGGACAATGCATGAGATAAGTGTGGGGGAGGGTACTAACCTTCTAAAAAAATATATATATATATAATAATAACATAACTAAAAAATAGATTAAAACAGAATATAAAAAAAATATATACAAACTATAAAAAATTAAAAAAATTTTGTATAGTCTTTATCATTTTTTTTAGGATTAATTTTTTTTTTTAGATTATTGACTAATTGAAGGAAACTTTAACATAACTCACTAAACTTAAAGTTATTAACTTAATATAAAAAAAGAAATATATATAATATATATATATATATATATATATATATATATATATATATATATATATAGTTGACAAAGGAGACAATATTTTGACTGATCTTTTGAAAGAAATCCAAGTTAACCTTAAGAATTAGGAAAATCATGATTAGGATTTCTAAAAACTTGGTCAAAATAAAATATATTGTTGGATTTTTTTTGGTATAGGAGGAAAAATTGAATAATTAATTAGTCTTGATTTTTATCTTAATGAAATGTGCATTCCTAATACACTTCCACATCTAGGATTCTAAGACAAAGACTCTTGTGCCTTAATATATATATATATATATATGTATATATATATATATGTATATATATATATATATATATATATATATATATATATATATATATATATATATAATAGAGTTCACTAATTAAGCTGGATACATGTGCCTCAAGAAGCATAAGTATTCACGTCTAAAGGTGATGTTATAAATTAAAACGTTAGTTTTGTGGCCTAGTTCACTTGAGTCCTTAAGTCCGTGGGGTGTTTTCTCACCTGGTGCCCTAAAACGACCGGTTTAGGAGCCACCGACCGTAGGCTCGCTACATGGGTGAATTAGAAAGCCTAAGAAAATCAAGGAAATATTATATATGTACTAACACATATAATAGTCAATTAGTTAGGTATGAGGGCCTCAAGAAGCCTTGATACTTATACAAAAGAAAATTAGATGAGTTATATATATTAAAAATGAAAAAACTAAAATAATAAAATAATAAATAATAAAGAGGCAAGGCAGTCCAAGTTAAAGAATCCCTAGTAAAGATTCACAAGGATGCATATGACTTAGGGTAACGAAAGAGACTATACAAAAATTCAATTTTAATCCTTACCTAAAATTGATGACAAATTATTGTATAAAGACTAAGTTTAAGAATGAATAAAAATGATAATCCTAAAACTTTTAGATTACTTAGTTTCTTCAAACATATTTCAAATATTTCATTCCTTTTTCAAAAGATAAATTAATTAATTCACTAACATTTTCCTTTTTATGGATTTTGTGAGTGTAATCTGCTGAAAACCCTCACGAGACAGCACTTGTCCTCTAGGGTAACCTAGAGGTTTAACGGCTTGTTGCACATGCTAAGTGCAACCGTGATGCCTACGAAAGTGAGTTAGGATAGATTAATTTTTCTTTTCTTTTCTCTTTCTTTTTGATTTTTACTCGAGGACGAGCAAAAAGATAAGTATAGGGGTGTGATAGGTAGTAAAAAGTACATATTTATCATCACATTTAACATCATATTTCCCATTTATTCTTTTATTACGCACTACTACTAATGTTTTATTGTTTAATGTGTGCAGGCCTTGAGTAATTAAAAAAATAAAGAAATGAAGCCCCGAATGAAGCCCAAAAGCCCAAAAAGTCCATATGCAAAAATTGTAGTAATTTAGAACTTTCTACATTATCTAACCTAATCTAAACTTGGATTTTAAAATCTAAGGAAGGAAGAGGAATGATAAAATAGAACTCCTAATTGCTTAAAAGAGGAGGAAAAGGATAAGATGAGATGGACTTCTATTCAAATCTAGATGCTTGCAAGACAAGGATAAAGATAAAAGGAGAAAAGTTTAAAGATAAAAATCCTTTATAAATTCGGATTTATGATAACTTGCTTCCCAAGTTATCCCGAATTCGCAAGATAGAAAGTCAAAATACAGAATCTAGAAGGAGAAGCCCAGATGAACGGATCAGAGGAGGCCACGCAAGAAAGCGCGTGGCCAGTGTCCACGCTATTGCGGCGGAAACGCGGCCATAGCCTTGTTTCCGCGGCTCTTTGGATGAGATCTGTTACAAGGTTTCATGGGAGAGTTTTATTGGGACTCTATTTCCTATATCGCCAATAAATACTCCTGTAGAGCAACAGAGAGGAGGCATCCAGAGATTGAAGCTTAGGGTTTTTCTTTGGATTTTTCCTCTTTCCGAAATTTCTTGTATTTTCGTTTTTATTATTCGAAGAAGAATATTTTGAAGAAAGAGAGGAGCATTGTAATTGGAAAGTGACATCCAATAAAAGGTTTACTTTTCCTCTTTGTTATTTAATTCTGTTTTTCTGCTTAGATAGATTATTTTTCTTCTTTTCGCTTTCATGCAATTTTTCATATTAAAAATAAAAATTGAAAATAAAATAAAAAAATGAATAACTAAATTCAATTTATAGTTTTCTAATCTCTCGATCAACCCTAGTTTAGTTTAAAAGGTGAATTGATTGATATCCATTATTAGAAACCCTAAGATTAAAATGATCTTCTTGAAGATGAATTGATAATTAGGTTTTCTTAATTTAGTTTATACTTTTAGATGATTCTTCATAAGTTCATACTTAAAAACTTTGATAGCATAACTTTAAGTAAAAATTTCTCTTATGCTATACTTTGAAATTAGGATGAACAACTGTTTAATCTTTATTAGTGCACACTAGTTAGGGTTCCAACATTATTCATCTTGCTTGAATAGCAATTAATAACCTAAGATGGATGTTTATTATTTCAATATGATATTCATTATTTGAGACGAATACTATGGGTTGTGGTAGATGATTAGTAAACTATATTTCTCAAAATCGATCAAATCTAATCAATCTCTCTTTTTTCTGTTCTAAGCGAAATACAGAGAAGATCGTTCCGAAACGATTGCATCACATCCTTCCCTATGGATCGACCCGTCTAGCCTTTGCTATGCGGTTAAATTGAAACGAGACTGGGACTTTCTAAATTTAACTTTTTACTTATTATTTTCCCGTTTCAATCAATTTTGCGGGTGTAATCCACTGAAAATCCTCACGAGACAAAACTCGTTCTCAAAGGGTAACCTAGTGGTTAAACAACTTATTGCACGTGCTAAGTGCAACCTGATTCCTATGAAAGTGAGTTAGGTTAGATTATTTTTTTATTTTTGCTGGAGGACGATCAAAAGATAAGTGTGAGGGTATGATTGCATCTCAATTTTATATTATTATTGTCATATTTGCACATTTATTCTTAATTATTCTTTATTTAATATTGATTTAACCCTCATTTTGAATGGTGTGTAGTTACTTAAATGAGAAGATAAGGATACAAGAAGCTTCTTTTTACTCGTAATTCTATCTAAATTTGAATTTCAATTTAAATCAATTTGAAATCAAGAAGAGGAAAGGATATATCATCATCTTCAAAAGTTCAAATTCAAAATCAGAAGATATACTTCTAAAAGTTGGATGGGATAAAGCTAATCCTAGTAGGGATAAGGATGATAATTCAAACTACATGAGTTTAAAATCAATTTAGACTCAGATTCAGACTTTACATCTTTTAGTATCCAGATTATAACATTTATTATGGATATTCAAATCAGATGATTCAAGATGTTACAAAAATAGGACTTGAAGGATTACAATTCTTATGTTTGTTACTCTGCCCAATTCAGCCGTCTAATGAGTCATATTCTGTGATCAATACGGCAACTTGCTGCAAGATTGAATTCCTGTATTGAATTAAGAAACCTTCTAATTTGTATCCTAATATGATTAGCTTTGAGGCCAATTTAAAGTGCAGGATCTATAAACAAGGGGGAATACAAAAACTAAAGAAGAGATGAATAGTGTTTATAAACTTTAAATAAACATACTTGCAAGAAAGAATAATGCACAAAATAAATCTCAGAAAAGAAATGCAAATGCAAACACGAGAGATTTTATTCTAGTTAGGTCCTCGTGACCTACGTCAAGTCCCCAAGCAGCCTGCTTGAGATTTTTCTTATCCTGATTTGGATACACCCCAAAATCAACTCCTTTTACACCACTTTATGAAACACCCTTTGCCAAATCAATACAATTCTTCTTTATACCAAGAAGACAAGAACTCTTTGTACACCTCTGCTTTACATCAAGAAAATACTCTCTTTGATTGATTACAATGTATTCTATAAGCCTTGAAACCTGTATGTGATTGTGAAAAAGGTATCTTATAGGAGAACTTTCAGAATTCTTCAGAAAGAATTGAAATTGTGTGAAGAATAGAAAGTAGAAACTAGTTTTCTGAAAACAAAATTTTCAACAGAGTTTTGGACAGAAAACATATGATTTGAATTGGTGATTACATCCAAGGATAACATCCCTATTTATAGGTGAAATTAATGGTCAGTTAAGGAAGTTATCAACTAAACTTTGAAAATCAGAAAGTTGGATAAAACACCAGGAAATCAAAACTGACTAACAGTCAGAAACTGTAGTTAGTCGACTAGGATATAAAAGTAGTCACTAGTATAAGAAATTTTGCCTAGGTTAGTCTACTAGCCTAAAAATCAAGTCGACTATAGAAGGCTTACATAGAATGATAAGTCTCTGGAAACTAAAATTAGTCGACCAACCGAGAGGGTAAGTCGACTAATGTTGGTTACAGTCAGCAAACAGATATTTTTCTGTGAAGAGACATGGTCGACTATAGAAGATAGCAAGTCGACTTTAGGATATGTTGGTCGACTAGACAAGGGTGTAAGTCGACTATCTAACTATTTTGTGTGTGTGTGAACAAGGTTTTTAATAATCTATTAAAAAACATAAAAATAATAAATATCTATGAATAATCTTGAGCAATTAGAACTCAGCATTAGCTTTTGAGATAGAGCTCCAATGCATCTGCATCACAATTGTTATCATCAAAAACTAAGTTCCAACATTCTCTCACTTTTGATGATGACAAACTATGTGCATAAAACTCCCCCTATAGAGATAAACTCCCCCGCAGAGAACAGGTTATAACAAATATAGATAACAAGCATTCTCCCCTACAAAAAATATATCATGGCATACATATATGATATATTATATTGTGCATTATATGTTTGTATTAATTTTCTATCAAGTATTCATTCTTTTTATATAGTACCTATAAGATAAAACATTTTATATGGTACCCATCATGACAGGATCTGAAAAAAATTAGCCTTCAGAAATCCAAACCCAATTTAAATTTGATTTCCATTTGTTAGTATAAACATAATTACAAGAATTACATACATTATGTATATATGATGCAATATAAGCATTTTTATCCACAATACTTAAATTTTTAGGAATCCATATATATTTGTTCCAAATTCTTTTTGAAATAGTATCAGTATTTCTTTTCACAAAAGAATTATATGTATTATGATAAACCTGTGTAGATTTTCCAAGATTATTTTTTGAAAATTCAAGACCAAAAAGATTATTTGACATCTTTTGATGAGTTAATAAATCATTTAAATTTTCTTTTTTCTTATTAAATTTTTCACATTTTCCAAAATCTCTTCATATTTAATTTTGAAACTTGTCATTTCTTTATCTAAAATAGAAATTCTAGAATTTAAAGAAACAGTTTCTCTTTTAATCAATGCATTCTCTTTTAAGACATTTTCATTATCATTTTTAAAGATAAAATAACTTTTTCAAAATCATCTTTTTGAGAATTTAAAGAAGACATTTGAGAAATATAAAGTGAATTTTCTTTGTTGAGACTATCATTTTCCTTTGTTAAAACTTTATTTTTAATCTTTTCATTCTTGAGATCATTATAAAATTTATGAAATGCATCTAATAATTCAGTATATTATTGTACCTCATCTTCTTGTGCCATAAAACAGACATTGGCAGTTTCAGTGGCTTCTTCTTCATCAGAGGAAGATGAATCACTTTCCTCCTAAGTTGCCAGATAATCTTTCTTCTTTTTGTTGAATTTGTTGAACTTGAAGTTCCCATTGTATTTTAGCAATGGGCAATCCTTCTTTATGTGACCTGGTTTGTTACACTTAAAAAAATAAGACTATCATTAGTATCTTTATTCTTTTTAAACTTACCTTGTTTTAAGAACTTTCTGAATTTTCTTGAGAGCATTGTCATCTCCTCCTCATCATCATCTGAATTGTCCATATCTGAGGACGTATGGAAGGCAAGTACTTTCTTCTTGGATTAGAGTTGTTGTTCATCCTTCTTCCTATCTACAAGTTGAACTTCATATGCCATTAAATTACAATTAAGGTTTTCTAATGACATGTTAAAAGGTCATTTGCTTCTTCTATTATAGTGATTTTCTTCTCCCAATCTGATATGAGTGCACGAAGAATCTCTCTAACATTTTCAATTTGAGTGTATTCCTTTCCAAGGGCTACTAAGAAATTTGTAATGTCAGTGAACCTTGTAAACATTTCTGCAATAGTTTCATTCTCCTTCATTTTGAAGAGTTCAAACCTGTGAAAAAGAATAGAAATTTTAGATTCTTTAACTTTATTAGTACCTTCATGTGTTACCTGTAAAATCTGCCATATTTGATTTGTAGATCTGGCCGTTGACACACGATTCAATTCTTCTTTGCTCAAAGCACAGAAAAGCGTATTCATTATTTTGGCATCAAGCTTCGCAGACTTCTGCTGTTCTTCACTCCACGCATTATAATTGGTGGTCGGCTTGGTGTATGGTGCTTCTACTATGTTTCATAATACATAGTTCAGTGATTGCAAGTAAATCTTCATTTTACACTTCCAGTAGTTGTAGTTTGATCCATCAAATAATGGTAGACGTTCTGTAGAATGTCCTTCCTTGAATTGTGATGGAGAAAACTTTGATGCCATCCTTGAACATTGCAGGCAGCTCTGATACCAAACGTATAATCTATAATCAAGGGGCAGCACAAACACTAAAGAAGAGATTAATAGTATTTATAAACTTTAAATAAAAATACTTACAAGAAAAGAAAATGCACTAAATAGATCTCAGAAAAGAAATGCAAACGGAAACACGAGAGATTTTATCCTGGTTTGGTCCTCGTGACCTACGTCCAGTCCCCAAGCAACCCGCTTGAGATTTTTCTTATCCTGATTTTGATACACCCAAAATTAACTCCTTGTACACCACTTGACAAAACACTCTTTACCAAATCTGTACAACTCTTCTCTACACCAAGAAGACAACAACTCTTTATGTCCCTCTTCTTTACACTAAGAAGATACTCTCTTTGATTGATTACAATGTATTCTATAAGCCTTGAAACTTGTACGTGATTGTGAACAAGGTATCTTATAAGAGAACATTCAAAATTCTTCACAAAGAATTGGAATTGTGTGAAGAACAGAAAGTAGAAACTAGTTTTCTGGAAACAAAATTTTCAACAGAGTTTTGGACAGAAAACATATGTTTTAAATTGGTGATTACATCCAAGGACAACATCCCTATTTATAGGTGAAATCAATGGTCAGTTAGGGAAGTTATCAACTAAAGTTTGAAAATCAGAACGTTTGAGAAAACACCAGAAAATTAAAACTGAATAACAGTCAGAAACTATAGTTAGTCGACTAGGATATGAGAGTAGTCGACTAGTATAAGAAATTTTGCCTGGGTTAGTCGAGTAGCCTAAGTATCAAGTCGACTATAGAAGACAGACACAGAATGATAAGTCTATGAAAACTAAAATTAGTCGACCAGTAAAGAGGGTAAGTGACTAATGTTGGTTATTTCTGTGAAGACACATAGTCGACAATAGAAGATAGCAAGTTGACTATAAGATATGTTAGTCGACTAGACAAGGGTATAAGTCGACTATCTAACTATTTTGTGTGTGATCAAGGCTTTTAATAATCTATTAAAAATACACAAAAATAGTAAATATCCTTGAATAATCTTGAGCAATCAGAACTTATTAGCTTTGAGATAGAGCTCCAATGCATCTGTATCACAATTGTTATCATCAAAATCTATGTTGCAACATTCTCCCCCTTTTTGATGATGACAAGCTGTGTGCATAAAATCTCCCCCTACAGAGATAAACTCCCCCTACAGAGAACATGTTATAACAAATATAGATAATAGGTGTTCACCTCCTTCAAAAAATATATCATGGCATAAATATATGATTTATTATATTGTGCATTATATGTTTCAATTAATTTTCTATCAAGTATTCATTCTTTTTTATATGGTACCTATAAGATAAAACATTTTATATGGTACCCATCATGACAGGGTCTGATAAAAATTAGCCTTTAGGAATTCAAACCCAATTTGAATTTGGTTTCCATTTGTTAGTATAAACATAATTACAAGAATTACATACATGATGTATATATGATGCAATATAAGCATTTTTATCCACAATACTTAAATTTTTAGGAATCCATATATATTTGTTCCTAATTCTTTTAGAAATAGTATCACTATTTCTTTTCACAAAAGAATTATATGGATTATGATAAACATGTGTAGATTTTCTAACATTATTTTTTGAAAATCTAATACCAAAATGATTATTTGACATCTTTTGATGAGACAATAAATCATTTAAATTTTCTTTTCCCTCATAAAATTTTGTCACATTTTTCAAAATCTCTTCATATTTAATTTGAAACTTGTCATTTCGTTATCTAAAATAGAAATTCTAGAATTAAAAGAAACAATTGTAGGTTACCTAGAGGGGGAGTGAATAGTTGACTAGCTAATCTAATGAAGAAAAATGCTGAATTAAAAACTATTTAAGCAAACTAAAACTATTAAGCTAAACACACCAAGTATAACACAAGAGTGTAACCGAATTTCCGGTTAAGGGCTCTGGACTAACTCCTCAAGATTCCTCTAAATTAAGAGTTAAGGTGCCACTACGGATCTCTTGGTTGAATACAAGTGTGAGCAAACAAACCCAAGCATATATCAATAAGGCACAAGATATATCAAGTAAATAAAGATATAAGCAATATAAACATGCAAGATATAAACACAAGTGAGAGATAGAGAGAGTAATCGCAAACAAGGGAGATTTGTTTCGAGGTTCGAGCATCCTTGCTCTACGTCCCCGCCTTCAACATTATGAAGGATTTCCACTATAAACGATCCTACCAGATCACTCGGTGCCGCAACACCTACAAGGAGTTCATGCTAGAACTCTTGGACTCACTAGTCCCTCTCTTGTTCCCGCAAGAACAGCACACGCAAGCACGTTAGCTTACCGAGGCCGCACCTCTACACCGAGTTCTCACAAGAACTCGAAACAATACAAATCTGCAAGTTCGCCTCCTTAAATACAAGATGAATACTTTGGTGATTGATCTAAACAGTTTGATCACCTAAAAACACTCTCACAACAAAGATCCCCATAGGATTGATATAGCAATGGATCGCTCAAGTATGTGTGATAAAACAAGATAGAGTAGTGGAGGAAAACTCAAGAAATCTCTTTTGAAAACCACTCTTGAAAACTCTTTTTTGATATGGAAGTATTTGCCCTAAAACAAGTGGAGAAAACTTCTTAAAGAGATGGGAAAAACTAGCCTGAAAACCCACTTCAATTCTTAATGAAAACAGGGCAAGGCAACCCCAATTTATAGATTCCCAAAAACTAGCCGTTGGTGTTAAAGTAGCAGAAAACTCTGTTATCGGTCGACCGGTCAACAGTCATATTTTTTACCATTGCAGCTTGCCGGTAGACCGCCCGGTCGACCGAGCCTGGGCTTTGACCTACTGATCGACCGGGCAGTCGACCGGGGCCAGATCTAGAGAGCAAAGCTCTCTGGCGGTCGACCGACCCGGTCGACCGGCCCACCAGCCAAAAGACCTGTGCACGTCTGTGCACGTTGGTCGACCATCCGGTCGACCGACCCCTGGACCGGTCGACCATCCGGTCGATCGCCAGCATGGTCTGGCTAATAATAAGGGATTGAAAATTTAGATTATTTAATACTAATTAAATCTCATAAAATCACATTAATTCCACAAAAATAAGTTCTTGAAATACTTTGATTTACAAACATGTGTGATAAAAAATCAACACATATTCCAAATATTTTGAACCATTTTTGTGATATAGAAATTTTGTCTTAAACAAAAATCTGTATTTTCCAAAATTAATCTCCAATTTGAAAAATGATTTTTCTAAAACTTCTCCAAATGCAAAACCAGATATTTTAAATATTTTTGAAGCTTGGTGTGCATGGCTATGATCTAATACACATATAAGATGAAATATCTATGTTTTCGACAATAAGCTCAAAAATGGTTTTGATAAATCCAAAACGCAAACATATGATATAGAATCATCAAATAAGTTTTTCTAAACTTTTGAACCAATAATGTTCATGGATGAAATTCAAAACACATATAAACTATGTAAATGATTGAGATTTCCTTCACACAAAATATAGAATATTAGATTTAGAAGTAAAGATGTGCAGGGTGCTCAATTCTAATCCGCTGTAGCAATGGCTATGCGGGTCGTGATCCTCAGGGAGGGACTAGCGATGGAAGCTTGTTTAGTAAGTTATCTCTTTTTTTATTTATTTTGTTATTTACAATGGTATTTACAATAAGAAGTGTGGTATTTACAATGAGAAGTGTGAAAGAAATTGGAAAGAAGTGGAGTTGGTTATCTAAACTAAAGAAAGAAAAGAAAATTATAAACTAAAAAAAAAACATACCTACCTCTTCTGCCCTGTTTACCTTTGTTCCGTTGCAACGACTTACCTTTCTTTGAAGGCGATCAAGCATGGCGTATAGGATCTGTTCATCACCATAGGCCATCGAGGGCACTTCTTTGCTAAGCAGTCTCGAAGCGATCAGATCTCATGGTTTGCAAGACATCAGAGAGAAACAATAAAATAAAACAAGAATAGAAAAACAAAAGTAAAACAAGAATAAAAACAAACCTTGAATAGATTTTATTAACAATGGAAGAAAAGTTTGACTTACACCGATGTCACCTCAGTACAAGCATGAACTCCTTCCTCCATGAAAGCATCCTCTACTCTCAGTTACAAAAAAATAAAAATTACAAAAAGGAAAAATAAAAACCTAAACTACAACTAGCCTAAAAACCCTAGATTTTGCTCTGTAGTTTGCTGTACGCACTTCTCTGTTGCTCTGCAGGGGTATTTATAGGTGCAGAAGGAGGTAGAGTCCCAATACGACTCCTCCACGAAAACTGTTACCCGGACTTATCTGGATTGCCGCTGAAACGCGGCTTGGGCCGCGTTTCTGCGGCCTTAGCTGGCTCCCTGGCCACGCGCTTTCGCGCGTGGCCTCCTCTGGTCCGTCCATCTGGGTTTATCCGTCTGGAAGATGTATCCTGACTCTTTATTTTGGGATTTCGGGATAACTTAGGAAGCAAGTTACCCTAAATCCAAATCTTTTATCAACGAATTTGTTATCTTTGCACTCTCTTCTTTGGATTTTATCCTCATCCGGCAAGTATTTAGGGTTGAATAGAAGTCTATCCTTCCCTCTTCTTTTAGTATTTGCAACTATTGCCCTTAGTAATTGCAATTTTGACATTTGATAATTGCAACTTTTGCATTGGGCTTTAAACATGGGCTTTTGGGCTTCTAAGGCTTTATTCCTTTATTTTTATTACTCAAGGCCTACACACAATAAATAATAAAATATTAGTAATAGTGCATGATTATATGAATAAATATGAAAATGTGATAGTAAATGTGATGACAAATATGCACTTTTTACTACCTATCACACCCCCACACTTATCTTTTTGCTCGTCCTCGAGTAAAAATCAAAAAGAAAAAGAAAAAATAAACTAGCTAACTCACTTTCGTAGGAATCACGATTGCACTTAGCACGTGCAATAAGCCGTTAAACCTCTAGGTTACCCTAGAGGACGAGTGTTGTCTCGTGAGGGTTTTCAGCGGATTACACCCACAAAATCCATAAAAAGGAAAATATTTGAAATACGTTTGAAGAGACTAAGTAATCTATAAGTTTTTAGGATCCTCATTTTATTCATTCTTAAACTTAGTCTTTATATAGTAAATTGTTTTCCTTTTTAGGTAAGGGTCAAAATTGAATGTTTGTATAGTCTTTTTCGTTACCCTAAGTCATATGCATCCTTGTGAATTTTTACTAGGAATTCTTTAACTTGGACTCTCATGCCTCTTTATTATTATTATTTTTTTTTAATATGTATAACTCATCTAATTTTCTTTCGTGTAAGCATGAGGGCTTCTTGAGGCCCTCATACCAACTAATTGACTATTAGATGTGTTAGTACATATATAAGTAATTTTTCTTAGTTTCCTTAGGCTTTCTAATCCACCCATTTAGCGAACTTAAGTCGGTGGCTCCCAAACGGTCGGCTTTAGGGCACCAGGTGAGAAGACACCCCACGGACTTAAGGATTCGAGTGAACTAGGCCACAAAACTAAGGCCTTTATTTATAAAATCACCTTTAGGCG
Source organism: Agave tequilana (assembly GCA_038442645.1). Lineage (NCBI taxonomy): Eukaryota > Viridiplantae > Streptophyta > Magnoliopsida > Asparagales > Asparagaceae > Agave > Agave tequilana. The sequence continues at coordinate 123,819 of JAVJIF010005733.1, read as the reverse complement.
TGAATACTTATGCTTCTTGAGGCACATGTATCCAGCTTAATCAGCGCATTTTATTTTATTTTATATTTTTTTATAGGGCACAAGAGTCTTTGTCTTAGAATCCTAGATATGTAAATGTATTAGGTATGCACATTTCATTAAGGTAAAAATTAAGACTAATTACTTATTCAATTTCTCCTCCTATACCTAAAATTTCAACAATTTATTTATTTTGACCAAGTTTTTAGAAATCCTAATCATGATTTTCCTAATTCTTAAGACTAACTTAGATTTTTTTCAAAAGATAAGTCAAAATATTGTCCCTTTTATAAAATTTTTTATTTTTTTTTATTAGCAAATTTTTGTTAGTTTCTACCTATGTTAGTATGTTAGTAAAGCCTACCCCCACACTTATCTCACGCATTGTCCTCAATGTATGAATGAATGCATGTATGCATGAAACAGAAGAAAGGGAAGGCAGATGTTACCTCAAGGTGGTGGTTCCGGTGGCGGTCTAATTGGTCCACGAAATGTGGCCCAATCTACTTTTCGTGGAATTTGGAGGAACTCACCAGAAATCTTTCTTGTATAACCCACTAAAATGATGTCTGTATTAACATTTTTTAAAAATTCCACCCCATCAAATTTCCAAATTTCATAATTATTTTCAGAGTCAATTGTGTCAACCGCCTTGTCCCAAAATGGAGTGTGAAAAGATGGAATGATTGACTTGGACGTCATAAGTACGGAACGAATACCGACTCAGGAAAGAAACTTAAATCAAGAAAGGGTTCAGGAGTCGGGCTAGGTTCAAGAAGTGGGTCCAAATCAATAAGTTGAAACTCAAGTCCACAATCATTTTCCCACAATGGAATGTGACTCAATATTGGTGATTCAAGTTCAGGAATGATAGGTGTGGGAATCAAAACTGACTCTAAAAGATTACCTAAGTTGGGTAACAAAACAGGAGTCAATAATGATTCGGGAATTTGAACTTGATCACAGATTTGAGAATCTAGGTCACATATCTCATTGAGTTCAATATCATAAAAATGAGAACTTGCCAATTTATCCATGGGACTTTCAAAATTATAAAATTGGTAAAGTTCAATATGATCATCAAAAATGGGTGATTCAATTTCATGATGAATTGGCACAGGATCCAATGTTGACTCGGGAAAAGTAAAATCAGGTGAAGATACCGGAGTCATTATTGAATCAGGAAGTAGAATTGAATCACCAAGTGGGAGATCATGATCATATTCATACTCAAGTTCTATTTCAGGAAAGGAATAACTTGCCAAACTATCAAAAATTGGAGTTTCGGCAAGTTCAAATGATCGTACTGAATTAGAATCTTGTTGTCCAAAATAACTTGGCTCGTCAGCTCTAACAGAATGGTTAACCATATCAGAAATGGCCGAACGGTGAGAACGTAAAGATTGAACCATCATATCTATTTCATGATCACGAGCTAATCTAGCTTGAGTCATGGCTTCAAGCATCTTTTCATAGTCAATTGGTGTATCATTTTGTTGTGATTGGACTTGAAAAGAGGAAGTGTTGTTGGGACAATCGTGATGAAATTGTGAGTCCGTCAGATTCTGTGATTGTTGCTTGGACTCACGCATCATCATGTCTAAGATCGATGGTTGTTGTTGCTTGGACTCATGCATACTCATCATTTCCAAGATAGATGGTTTTCTATTCTGAATGGGTGGATCTGAGTATGAATCTTGGGAATATTGTGGACAAGGTGGATACAGAGGACAAGTTGGTTGAAAATTGGACTCGGGGGAAGCGAAACCCCATGAACTCTGTGAAGAGTTGAAAGTGGTATGAAAATTATGGTCATAAGATGGGGGGCATGGGCTATATTCATTCGGATAAGACCATTCCGGCACACTAGGTTGGTCAAAGTTATGATATGCCGGGTTGGTAATATCCGAAAAAGAGGTTGGTGTGTAATATGGATTAAAATTGGAAAAATTATTATTATATGCCATATCATACAAACACAAACAAAAGAAAAAAAAGAAAAAAACAAATAAGCAAACAAAAAAAGAAAAAATTCTAACCTAAGTTAGGGTAGACCTATGACCTAGACGACTCCTAACTGGTTAGACTGTCCACGGGAGGTAGGGTGCAGACTTTGACCACAAGTTAATCAGCCAGGTCAGGGCAAGATTGGTGGGAGGTTTTCCGTCAAAGACGTTCCTTAATTAAATAACCACCAATCTTCGGGCTTTCGGCCCTCAATCCCCTTCCTAGACACTGATTTGGCAAGAGTCAAATTCCAACACTGTTCCCCCTTGGGATAATCTCCTAATTGAGTCCGAGATGTCCCTAGGGCCAACGTCTACTAATTTTTATTTAGGGTTAGGGTTGTGAGTGCAACGGAGATGATTTGTGGGCCAAGGAAGGTGATGAAATCCCCACCTTATGTTATTTATGGGTTATGCCCTTAATTTTTTTTGTGTACGTGTAAAGCAGTAGACAAATATTCACTCAAAGCAGAAAATCAGCCAAGGGTGCTTCCTAGTCTATATTCAATGCGAACGTACCTTGTCTCCAGCACTCTTCAACAGAAATTAAAAAAATTAAATAGACACGTGCCTTTATGCAAGAGTATATTTTTTTTATTTTTTCAACAAATGAGTTACTGTTAATTAATTAGCAGTGTGCAGGGTGATCACAGAGAAAAGTTAACAGAGCAGTAAACAAGATTTGAAAGTAGCAGCAACCTGCAGAAAATAGGGTAAGTAGTGAACTACTCAGGCCGTGGAAACGCGGCTTTTGCCGCGGAACCGCGGCTCTGTAGTAGGCCCTGTTGCTCTGCCTTCAAGGGCAGAGGCACAGAGTTGCTATATGTCCTTGATGCTTGTTATTTTTCCTGTTCTCCAAACCTGCAAACAGAAAGAATAAAAGAATTAGTTATTTATTTTTTTTATTTTTTAGAGAATACTTATCGTCCCTCCCCGGCAACGGTGCCAAAATTTTGATTGAGATTTTCCTGCACACAAAATATAGAATATTAGATTTAGAAGTAAAGATGTGCAGGGTGCTCAATTCTAATCCGCTGTAGCAATGGCTATGCGGGTCGTGATCCTCAGGGAGGGACTAGCGATGGAAGCTTGTTTAGTAAGTTATCTCTTTTTTTATTGATTTTGTTATTTACAATGGTATTTACAATAAGAAGTGTGGTATTTACAATGAGAAGTGTGAAAGAAATTGGTAAGAAGTGAAGTTGGTTATCTAAACTAAAGAAAGAAAAGAAAATTATAAACTAAAAAAAACACATACCTACCTCTTCTGCCCTGTTTACCTTTGTTCCGTTGCAACGACTTACCTTTCTTTGAAGGCGATCAAGCATGGCGTATAGGATCTGTTCATCACCATAGGCCATCGAGGGCACTTCTTTGCTAAGCAGTCTCGAAGCGATCAGATCTCATGGTTTGCAAGACATCAGAGAGAAACAATAAAATAAAACAAGAATAGAAAAACAAAAGTAAAACAAGAATAAAAACAAACCTTGAATAGATTTTATTAACAATGGAAGAAAAGTTTGACTTACACCGATGTCACCTCAGTACAAGCATGAACTCCTTCCTCCATGAAAGCATCCTCTACTCTCAGTTACAAAAAAAATAAAAATTACAAAAAGGAAAAATAAAAACCTAAACTACAACTAGCCTAAAAACCCTAGATTTTGCTCTGTAGTTTGCTGTACGCACTTCTCTGTTGCTCTGCAGGGGTATTTATAGGTGCAGAAGGAGGTAGAGTCCCAATACGACTCCTCCACGAAAACTGTTACCCGGACTTATCTGGATTGCCGCTGAAACGTGGCTTGGGCCGCGTTTCCGCGGCCTTAGCTGGCTCCCTGGCCACGCGCTTTTGCGCGTGGCCTCCTCTGGTCCGTCCATCTGGGTTTATCCGCCTGGAAGATGTATCCTGACTCTTTATTTTGGGATTTCGGGATAACTTGGGAAGCAAGTTACCCTAAATCTAAATCTTTTATCAACGAATTTGTTATCTTTGCACTCTCTTCTTTGTCTTTTATCCTCATCCTGCAAGTATTTAGGGTTGAATAGAAGTCTATCATTCCCTCTTCTTTTAGTATTTGCAACTATTGCCCTTAGTAATTGCAATTTTGACATTTGATAATTGCAACTTTTGCATTGGGCTTTAAACATGGGCTTTTGGGCTTCTTTTAAGGCTTTATTCCTTATTTTTATTACTCAAGGCCTGCACACAATAAATAATAAAATATTAGTAATAGTGCATGATTATATGAATAAATATGAAAATGTGATAGTAAATGTGATGACAAATATGCACTTTTTACTATCTATCAGTAAACTTCTTTTGATGAAATCCAATCATGAAACATAGGAATGTATATTTTGAAACTTTAAAAATCAAAACAGTATTTTTTAAAATCAAAACTATTTTATGAAAACACATATAAATTTTTGTGTGTGTGTATATGAGCTTGAGCAATTTACAACTAATCTATCCTTTACATTTTATCTAAAAACAAATCTTAACACTTACAAACATGACTCAAGTCTTCTTGCAAATCTTCGATTGAAAATTTGCTTCTCCTTCTTGACTTGGTCCAAACCTTGATCCAATGAGTTAGACTACTCTTGAGTACTTGATGCAATCTTGATGCACAAGCTCTTGAATCAACACGTGCTAGCATCAAAACTTGGCTTCAAATCTTTTGTTGAAGCTAAACACCTACTAAGATCTTGATCAAATATCTGAGACTAATTAAACACAAGATCATTTGTACTATAACTACATGAGTTAATCATCATCAAAACTAGAGCGATGGGCCTTTGGGCCAACAATCTCCCCCTTTTTGATGATGATAAAATTCATGGAGTTATATATGCATGGATTAAAGTTAAGCTTCATAGAATCTCCCCCTTAACTCATGCATAGCATAAACAAATATATATTCAATAAAGTGAATAAACCAAACAACACATATATGCATAAATATGAAAATGAACATGCATCTTTTCCCCTTTTTACATAAATGAGGAAATAAAATAAATATGAAATAAACATGCTTATATAAACTCTCCAAATACTTCTCCCCCTTTTTGTCAATTCATCAACAAAGGAGTGAAAACAAATCAAACAATAAGATTATATATGCGATATAACATTCATGAAGAGGAGAGACGTAAAGTTAACTCCCCCTGCATACATGTATTACATGAAGAAGAGATGACAAGACCCTAACCCACATAAAAGAAAATATACAATGTATAAGTGGAGATGTTAAGCTCCCCCTATACAAGTGTACAACATAAAGAAGAGATGTCAAGCTCGTCAATGTCAGATACACACAAACAATATATAGAGAAGATGTTAAGCTCCCCTTGCATATAGACAATATATATCAAAACAAATTTTGAAAAAACCACTTTAAAACAAAATTTGAAATTTCTTAAGTCAACCAAACGAAGTTTGATACCAATGAAATCAAATTGTAGTTGACAAAAAGAAAGTTGGTACCACATGTAAATAAACAAAATTTTAAGATACCTATAGTAGATTTTTGATACCAATTTATATGTAAAATATAAAGTATATTTTGATATCAATTGAAATACCCATTGAAAATAATGCATAAGCTTATGAAGATATCAATTAACATTTAAAATTTAGTCAAGCTTAGTATAAATATAATTTGTGCTTTAAACATGTAAGGATATGATAAAACAAGCACAATCAAATCATATATATGTATGAAAGAGAAAATACTAATTGAAATTGATATAAATTGAAATTTAGAGCATACATATATCGAAAACACATATGAGTATACAAAATAGAATTTACATTAAAATCATGTATATCTCATAGCTACCTCCCTTTCATGCACATGTTTAAATATATTTCAATTTTGAGCAAACAAGGCATGGTCTCCCAACCAACCGCCCTTTGAAGGTAGAAGTTTTCAAAAATAGGCTTTGAAAATAGTTGTGGATTTGAAAACACTACCAAATGAAGAATAAATAACCAATTTAAAGTAATTTTTGAAAAAACTAGTTAAAGATCCTTCAAACATGAAACAAAATCATAAATCTCATGAATCATTGCTAAGTACACAAAAATTTTCACTCAAGATCGATAAAGCTCATTTAAAGCTCATGAAAATAATATCATGAGTAAACAAAAAATAATGTTAGTGTACAAGAATCATGTGATTAGCATATTCATGAAATTAATCAATAAAGCTCAAAATACCAAAATATACGAAAATCATTTTAATTTTCAATTAAACAAACTTTAAGGTATATGTATGTTCTATCAAAACTAAAAATATACATATATATCCCAAAAACAAACGAGTCTATAATAGAATTTGCATGAAGGCAGAGACTCAAGGGTATACATGTATATTTATTAGTTTTAGACAAAAATAACATATACATGCAGCAAAATATGTACAAAAATAGGGAAAACAAGTATAAATGAAAGAATCATCAAAACTAGGTTATAATTGTACATGTAATGAGTACAAATGAGTATTAAAGCACAAACATATAATAATCAAGTGTAGCTCACTACTCGTACAAGTATATACACAAGTTTTAATGAGAAATACATTTAAACAAGTATTCACCACATGAAGTACCAAACATAATAAACATAAACCCAAAACATGCTAAGAACATTTATATAAAAGCATGTAAATAGGAGTTTAGAGATAGTTACCAAACCATATGTACTAATTTCTAAGCCTCCAAACCATGGTGGTCCTCCCAACAATCAACCTTGAAGGTGATGCATCCAATGTAGTGTTCATCAAGCTCATGCATCCACCATCAAGATATCATACCTCTCACGTCATGTGAGAGCCCACGCCTACATCAAAAACAAGAGGTGAGGATTTTGGTACCCATTTTCTTTTGGGTCCACGCGGGTTAGCATCATGAGGAACCCAAACATTATTATTAGCAAAATTTATAGAATTTACCTAATCAAAACAAACTTTGCTAAATGGCCTTTGCGACCACAATGTGTACATTTGTACACTCTAACATGCATATGAGAATGAGTGAGATCATGATGTACATAGTGTGCATATGTATGTTGTGGGTTATATGCATGGACATGTGGAGCTTATTTCTTTTGAAACAAGGTTTCCAATTTAGAATGGTTGAATGCACAATTGTTCAAAGTTGAGCTCAAACAATTAATTCTATTTTTCAAGACTTGAATCTCATTTTTATCAATAGTAGCATGAAGAGCATGATAAGAATGAGAATCAACAATCTTTTTCTTTTAAGACATGTTTTCTTTTTCTTTTGAAATAAATTTTCTTTTCAAAGAGTTGTTTTCATTCAAAGCAATCTCTTTTTCTTTTTCCACCAAGTGATTTTATATTTCAAAGATTTATTTCCTTCAAAAATATATTTAATTTTGAAACCAAGGAAATATTCTCCTTTTCAAAATTTCATTTTCTTTTATAAAAATTTCAAATTTATTTTTAAAAGAATCTTTTTCTTCCTTTAACAATTCATATTTTCCAAGAAATTTTTGACAAAAAAGATGCAAGCTCATCATAAGTCATGTCAATATCTTCATCAAGCTCGAATTTGGAATTTACCTCAAGGAGTCATCCCCTTTGGACCATGTAGCATTTGTTAGAAGCATCACTTCCATCATCCGAGTCACTCTCCACATGATATTGCTTTTATTCACCAAGAGAGATAATTGTGTTCCATACTACAAAAGCCGAATCAAAGTTGGAAACCCTACATAAATAATCATCATTTAGGGTTGACTTTAAAGCATGGATGGCTTTTGAGTTACCCTCTAGATTTTTGCCATTTAAACAATAAGAATTTTTAATAGTGGCAAGATAAACATGAATCCCTAGGGCTTTGAGGTACATTAACATCTTAACTTTCTAAGCTTGGATGTTAAGAATATCAAACATGGGAGGTGTCATGAAATCCATAAGTGTGTGTTCAAAAATAGTGATGCAAATGCAAGTATAGATTAGCTAACCAAGATCTCACTCCTAGGTTGTTAAACCTAATATTAGGAGCGTAGGCTCTGATACCACTTGTAGGTCACCTAGAGGGGGGACGAATAGGTGGCTAGCTAATCTAATGATGAATAATGCAGAATTAAAAATTATTTAAGCAAACTAAAAACTATTAATCTAAACACGCCATGTATAACATAAGAGTGTACCCGAATTCCCGGTGAAGGGCTGTAGACTAACTCCTCAAGATTCCTCTAAATTAAGAGTTGAGGTACCACTATGGCTCTCTTGATTGAATACAAGTGTGAGCAAACAAACCCAAGCATATATCAATAAGACACAAGATATATCAAGCATATAAAGATATAAAGTAATGTCAACATGCAAGATATAAACACAAGTGAGAGATAGAGAGAGCAACACAAATACGTGAGATTTGTTTCGAGGTTCGAGCACCCTTGCTCTATGTCCCTGCCTTCAACACTATAAAGGATTTCTACTATAAACGATCCCACCGGATCACTCGGTGCTGCAACACTTACAAGGAGTTCACACTAAAACTTTTGGACTCACTAGTCCCTCTCTTGTTCCCGTAAGAACAACACACGCAAGCACACTAGCTTGCCGAGGCTGCACCTCTACACCGAGCTCCCACAAGAACTCGAAACATCACGAACCCACAAATTCGCCTCCTCAAATACAAGATGAACACTTTGAACACCTAAAAACACTCTCACAACAAAGATCCCTAGAGGATCGATATAGCAATAGATAGCTCAAGTATGTGTGAGAAAATAAGATAGAGTAGTGGAGGAAAAACTCAAGAAATCTCTTTTGAAAATCACTCTTGAAAACTCTCCTTTTGATATGGAAGTATTTGCCCTAAAACAAGTGGAGAAAACTTCTTAAAGATATGGGAAAAACTAGCTTGAAAACCCATTTCAAATCTTAATGAAAACATGCCAAGGCAACCCCAATTGATAGATTCCTAAAAACTAGCCATTGGGGTCAAAGTCAGTAGAAAACTCTGCTATCGGTCGACCGGCCAACGGTCATATTTTTGACCGTTGTAGCCTGCTGGTTGACTGCCCAGTCGATCGAGCCTGGGCTTTGACCTACCGGTCGACCGGGCGGTCGACCAGAGCCAGATCAAGAGACCGAGCCGGTCGACCGGCCCACCAACCAAAAGACCTGTGCACGTCTGTGCACATCGGTCGACCGTCCGGTCGACTGCCAGCATGGTTTGGCTGATAATAAGGATTGAAATTTTAGATTATTTAATACTAATTAAATCCCATAAAATCACATTAATTTCACAAAAATAAGATCTTTTAAATACTTTGATTTACAAACATGTGTGATAAAAAATCAACACATATTACAAATATTTGAAACTATTTTTGTGATATAGAAATTTTGCCTTAAACAAAAATCTGTATTTTCCAAAATCAATCTCCAATTTGAAAAACGATTTTTTAAAACTTCTCCAAATACAAAAACTAGATATTTTAAACACTTTTGAAGCTTGGTGTGTATGGATATGATCTAATACACATATAAGATGAAATATCTATGCTTTTGACAATAAGCTCAAAAATGGTTTTGATAAATCCAAAACGCAAACATATGATATAGAATCACCAAATAAGTTTTTCAAAACTTTTGAACAAATAATGTGCATGGATGAAATCCAAAACATATATAAACTATGTAAACTTGTTTTGATGAAATCCAATCATGAAACATAGGAATGTATACTTTGAAGCTTTTAAAAATCAAAACGGTATTTTTCAAAATCAAAACTATTTTATTAAAACACATATAAATTTTGTGTGTGTGTATATATGAGCTTGAGCAATGCACAACTAATCTATCATTTACATTTATCTAAAAATAAATCTTAACACTTACAAACATGACTCAAGTCTTCTTGAAAATCTTCTATTAAAAATCTTCTTCTCCTTTTTGACTTGGTCCAAATCTTGATCCAAGACTCCTCTTGAGTACTTGATGCGATCTTGATGCGCGAGCTCTTGAATCAACACGTGCTAACTCCAAAACTTGGCTTCAAATCTTTTGTTGAAGCTAAACACCTACTAAGATCTTGATCAAATATCTGAGACTAATTAAACACAAGATCATTAGTATTATAACTACAATGGTTAATCATCATCAAAACTAGAACGGTGGGCCTTTGGGCTAACAACAGTTCTCTTTTAAGCAAAGCATTCTCTTTTAAGAAATTTTCATTATCCTTTTTTAAAGATGAAATACCTTTTTCAAAGTCATCTTTTTGAGAATTTAAAGAAGAGATTTTAGAAATATAAAGTGAATTTTCCTTGTTGAGACAACCATTTTCCTTTGTTAAAACTTTATTTTAATCTTTTCATTCTTGAGATCATTATATAATTCATGAAATGCATCTAATAATTCAGCATATTCTTGTACCTCATCTTCTTGTGCCATAAAACAGACATTGGTAGTTTCAGTGACTTCTTCTTTGTTAGAGGAAGATGAATCACTTTCCTCCCAAGTTGCCTGATAATCTTTCTTCTTTTATTGAATTTGTTGAACTTGAAGTTCCCTTGTATTTTAGCAATGGGCAATCCTTCTTTATGTGACCTGGTTTGTTACACTTAAAATAAATAGGATTATCACTAGTATCTTTATTCTTTTTAAACTTACCTTGTTTTAAGAACTTTCTGAATTTTCTTGAAAGCATTGCCATCTCCTCATCATCATCATCGGAATTGTTCATATCTGGGAATGTATGGAAGGCAAGTACTTTCTTCTTGGATTAGAGTTGTTGTTCATCCTTCTTCCTATCTTCAAGTTGAACTTCATATGCCATTAAATTCCCAATAAGGTTTTCTAATGACATTGTTGAAAGGTCATTTGCTTCTTCTATTGCAGTGGTTTTCTTCTCCCAATCTGATGTGAGTGCATGAAGAATCTTTTTAACATTTTCAATTTGAGTGTATTCCTTTCCAAGGGCTACTAAGAAATTTGTAATGTCAATGAACCTTGTAAATATTTTTGCAATGGTTTCATTCTCCTTCATTTTGAAGAGTTCAAACCTGTGAACAAAAACAGAAATTTTAGATTCTTTAACTTTATTAGTACCTTCATGTGTCACCGGTAAAATCTGCCATATTTGATTTGCAGATCTGGCCGTTGACACACAATTAAATTCTTCTTTATTCAAGGCACAAAAAAGCGCATTCATTGCTTTGACATCAAGGTTTGCAGACTTCTGCTGTTCTTCACTCCACGTATTATAATTGGTGATCGGCTTGGTGTATGGTGCTTCTACTATGTTCCATAGTTCATAGGTTAGTGATTGTGAGTAAATCTTCATTCTACACTTCCAGTAGTTGTAGTTTGATCCATCAAACAATGGTGGACGTTGTGTAGAATGTCCTTCCTTGAATTGTGAGGAAGAAAACTCTATTGCCATCCTTGAACACTGTAGGTAGGCTCTGATACCAAATGTATGATCTATAAATAAGGGGCAACACAAACACTAAAGAAGAGATGAATAGTGTTTATAAACTTTAAATAAAAATACTTGCAAGAAAAGAAAATGCACAGAATAAATCTTAGAAAAGAAATGCAAATGCAAACACGACATATTTATCCTAGTTCAGTCTTCGTGACCTACGTCTAGTCCCCAAGCAACCCGCTTGAGATTTTATTTATCCTGATTTTCATACACCCCAAAATCAACTCCTTTTACACCACGTGACAAAACACCTTTGTCAAATCTGTACAACTCTTCTCTACACTAAGAACATAATAACTCTTTGAACACCTCTTCTTTACACCAAGAAGATACTCTCTTTAATTGATTACAATGTATTCTATAAGCCTTGAAAATTGTACGTGATTGTGAACAAGGTATCTTATAGGAGAACTTTCAGAATTCTTCACAAAGAATTGGAATTGTATGAAGAATAGAAAGTAGAAACTAGTTTTCTGGAAAACAAAATTTTCAACAGAGTTTTGGACAAAAAACTTATGATTTGAATTGGTGATTACATCCAAGGACAACATCCCTATTATAGGTGAAATCAATGGTCAGTTAAGAAAGTTATCAACTAAAATTTGAAAATCAGAACGTTGGAGAAAATACCAGAAAATCAAAACTAAATAATAGTCAGAAACTATAGTTAGTCGACTAGGATATGAGAGTAGTCGACTAGTATAAAAAATTTTGCCTGGGTTAGTCGACTAGCCTAAATATCAAGTCGACTATAGAAGGCTGACATAGAAAATAAGTCTCTGAAAACTAAAATTAGTCGACCAGCAGAGAGGGTAAGTCGACTAATGTTGGTTATAGTCAACAAATAGAGAACTAATATTTTTCTATGAAGACACTTAGTCGACTATAGAAGATAGCAACTCGATTATAGGATATGTTAGTCGACTAGACAAGGGTATAAGTTGACTATCTAATTATTTTGTGTGTGTTATTAAGGCTTTTAATAATTTATTAAAAATACGCAAAAATAGTAAATATCCTTGAATAATCTTGAGTAATCAGAACTCAGCATTAACTTTTGAGATTGACCTCCAATGCATCTGCATCATAATTATTATCGTCAAAATCTAAGTTTCAACATAAAAAGCTGAATTCTCTCATAATCTCTTATCTTACATCAGAGATCAAAATTAGGATTTTTCTTTAGATCTATTTTCTTTCTAAATTTTTATGTAAATTTTTATACGAGCAGGAAGACAATTCTTGTAATTACTTGTGACAGTCAATAACCAAATTCTACCTTTCTCATATCTTTGTTTGATTTTAATTTGTGTTTCTTTATTTTTTTATTTCTTGCTTTTTTTTGCTTCCCATGTTTACCATGAGTAGCTAGGTCTTTTTTTATTGCTTGCTAACATATCACCATCATCACATCTAATATTTAGTAGGTAACCGGATTAGATCATATGCATGCCTACTCTAATTTTATTCTTGAAGACTCATTAGGATAAGCAACTAGTTTAAACAATTTTTAATTGTTCTTTTTAATTTATACTTGATGAATATCTTGATATTTTAATATTCAACTTTAAAAAGTGTTAGGGTTAAAGATTTGCTTGTACATTCTAATGATCTTTCTTATTTTATACTTGAGTGACAACCTTGATATTATAATGTTACATCTTGGTTAGTGCTATTTCTATAACGCCCCTATCCCGTGGGTACGAAGACGGTACTGCGACGTATATACGCAGGTTGAAAATATCCTCACGTATATACGCAAAGCATCAGTACAGGCAAAAATCAGAGTACGGAAGCACGTGGTGCATTATACAATCCAACATATGAGTATAATTACAAAGTTAATCACCATTTGTGACACAATATTACATGAATATTACATCACCGATAGGCGGAAATGCGAGAGTACAAAGGGGTATACAAGTATGAACAGTACAAAAGGAGGCTCAGAGTCATAATAGGAAAACTCTAGAGCTGAACAGGGGGTCTGGAAGATTAGGGCTCTAGACGGTCTGCCGGTGATCCACGCTACAGCTGCGCATCTCTGATAAGCAACTGAGAGTATACAAGCTTCAAACTCTGAAATCTGGACATGAGGATCCAGGGAGTCAGAACTTCCCGACGAGTGGTGATGCGAATACAAGTGGTGTGCATAGATAAGCACACGTGTATCGATAAATCCGAATCATAAACATGCATCAAAAATTGTGTCGTGAGCACAAGCATATAGGAGCATGTAGATATACAGCAAGTGAAATCAAGCAGGGAATACTCATGGTATAATAAGATAAGAGCAGGGGACTAGTGGAATAGAACACAAGTGGCATAACAGGATGTAAGCAGGTATAATATAGTAATGATCATAAACCAGAAATCCAATGTAAAACCCGATGAAAGCATACTCAGCAAAGCATACAACGGATAGTGGCATCTTTTATTATTATTACTCGCCCTACCCATATATCTAGGTATGTGTCCTGGTGTACATCTCAACACACATACATCCATATATAAGTAAGCCAAGGTTGGTTATTGGAAGCTGATGAAGAACTGATAGCTCATACTTATAGTAATTCCCGTCCGCCCAGGACACAACCATTGGGGGCCTGAAATCCCCCTAACACGCATCTTCTAGGAGCCTGAAATCCCCTAATACGAATTATCAGTTTTAGTATTCCATTGCTATAAGCAAGGCATCATACCGGCATCCATCATTTCCTCCCATTTCCCGTGTAAGTTAACCTTTTTATAGCTCATTAAACATAATTATCAGATTACGGGAATGAGTAGGAACATAACTGGTCATAACAGAGTATATAACAGGCATAACGGGAGTTCACAACAAGCATAAAGGGAGTTCATAACGAGAGATCAGGTACTACATTCCCGTAATATGATAATCATGAGTAAAGAGTTATTCATAAAAGGTATCAGATTTTAATGTGTCAATGATAAGTGTTCAAGTAGGTGATAGGTGATAAGTCATGTCATAACAGGGGACAGGTGATAAGAGATAACATAACAGGAGCATGTGTTGAGTAGTAGCATGTCAGATGATAACACATCAGTTGTTAAGTGATACAGACATGTGTATGTTAAGTGTTAACATAACAAGTATATACATGGCAAGTGATAGAGTAATAGCTGAGCACAATTAAGCCAAGCTGAGTAAGCTGGAGGTATGAACAGCAAACCGTGTTTAACACTAGAGCGCCTGGCGAGGTAACCGGGACGACTCGGCTTGAAGTGCGAGTAGAAAATCCGGCAACATCTCGCCTAGACGAATCTAATGGTAAAGCGCTGAGCGACTAAGCATGCCTACCAGGCGGAGCAGAAAGACCTGACGGTCTGAGGCACTTCTATTTCGAGATAGTGGACGAAAGCCCAAAGGCTACAGTACGCTCGGGGTCCAAGCGAACTCTCAGCAGCTACCACGAAACCCATACGGGTACAAGCCTAGAACCATTGGATAGCCAGCTCGGGAGTGGGCAGAAACCCAGAGTCGGTACGAGATTACATGCACGGGATGTTAGCACCACACGAGCATACATACAAGAGGGATAATATCAATACTACCGTGGAGTGGAGAAGCCCGGAGGCCAAGTAGAAAGTCCGAAAGCTGAAAGGGCCCGGAAGCCAAATAAGGAGCCCGTAGTTTAACAACCACGAAGGGTCGACCACGCATGGTATAAAGCAATAAAAAGTACATCACATGCATGGTATATATGCAAGAAGTAAGCTACCTTAGTACAACCATTCGTCACAGGCGTATACAAGTACAATCACGGGTACTCAGCCATATACAATTATAGGGGCACAGCCTAATACAAAATACATATAAATACATAATAAAATACACGTCGACCTGACGAAGCGGGAAAAAACCAAATGGAGGCGAGGACACTCGCCTAAATCTTCGAAAATGCTGAAAACCCTGAAATCCTGGGAACTCATGCATGCACCAAGAATATAATAAAAATATATATATATATAATTATTTTAGAGAGGAAAGAGAAGAGGAGAAATAGAAGAGAGAAAGAGTTAGAGAGAGAAAGTGAAAGCTAGAGAGAAAGCCTAGAGACAGTTAGAGAGGGAAATCTAGAGAGAGGACGAAGAGGGCTGAGAGAGAAAGAGATTAAAGAGAGGAGGAGAGAGAGTGAATCTGGAGAGAGAAAGAGAGGGGTGGTTAGAGAGAGATGAAAGAGAGATAAGAGAGGTGAGAGAGAGAAGAGAGAGATACAACAGAGAAAAGAGAAAAGAGAGAAGAGAGAGAAAAAGATACAACAGAGAAAGAGAGAAGAGAGAGGAGAGAGGGGGGGCTGTCGCCCCCTCCTCCGCCCGCGCACAAGGGGCCACACTGGTCCCCTAGTCGCTCACGGCCCGGCGACGCCCAGGCCCGGGGTGGCGCCGACCACCCCAAAAAGGGGAAAATGGGGATTCTTTGGGTTTGGAGGTGGAGAAGAGGAGTGATGGTGTTGGAGATGGTGATTTTGGTGGTGGTGGAGAAATTGAAGGAGATGAGAGGAGGAGGAGCAGGGTATTGTGGGGGTGGAGTTGGAGTGGGGAGATGGTGGTGGTGGTGGTGGTTGATTTGAAGAAGAAGAAGAAGGTGGAGATGGTTGTTTTGAGGAGGAAGAAGGTGGAGGTGGTTGATGTTGTTGTTGGTGTTGTTGATAGGAAGAGGTGGCCGGAGTTGGGAATCTTCTCACCGGCGATGGTGGCCGGAGCGCCGGAGTGGGCCCTTGTTTAGGCGTCGGCCAAAAATGGAGAAGAAGAAGAAGAGAAGGGAGAAAGAAAGATAAGGAAAAAGATAAGAAAAAGAAAAAGAAAAGAGGGTAGATGGATAGAGGTAATGGATGGAAGAGGGGAGTGATGTGACCGAGGCCATGTGGGCTAGGTCGGCGGGTGGAGTCAGTGGGAAAAGAAAAGAAAAAGAAAGAAAGAAAGAGAAGGGAAGATTTCAAAAAATAATAATATTATAATAAGGTCGGAAAATATCGACTGTTCTAGAAAAATCCCCCAAATACCCAGAGGTAAAAAATATCGCCCTGAGAAATGATCTGAAATCAATTTTTAGAAATAAAATCTCATTTTCAAATTAAAAATCCTGAAGCCAACCGTCGATACCGGTCAACACCGGGTCGGCTGGATTTTGATAAATTCTGAAAAATCTCAGAAAATGTATTTAAAAAGAAAATATGATTCTAAGAAGCAATGTAAAAGTAGAATCCAGAAATTCAATTCTGATTATAAACTAAAAATCTTTGAATCAACCAGCGATATTGGCCGACACCAAATCCGGTGGAATTTGATAAATTCAGAAATATCTCAGAAAAAATATTTAGATAGAAAATATGATTTTAAGAAATAATGTGCAAAGTCATTTCTAGAAAATCACTCTGTTTGTAAATTAAAAACTCGAGAATCGGTCAGCGGTACTTGTCGACATCAGTTTTGAAGATTTTCAATTTAATTCAGGAAAATTCCAAAAAATCATAAAAATCTAAAATATTGGAAAACGATGTTTAAAACTAAAATTGATCAAATTTGAATACCAGAAAGATCAAATCGAGCAATTCCCTAGGATCAGGTCCCCGATTCAGATTAGGGCTGACTCCTGATCCACGAATCTGGATCCAAGCAAAACGATCATATAAATAATACATAATATAAAACAAATAAAGGAAGTAAATCGAAAAATATGATGAAAAAACTGAATGCGCAACTAAGTACGTATTCTGGGAGCAGGGTGTTGCATTCCATCCACCTTCAAAAATTGCGTCATCGCAATTTTGTTGAGGGGTAAAATGAACACTAAAGAAACAAGGACAGGAATTATGCCAATTAAGATATGAATAACTGAGGGTAAGTCTCCCAAGTCGACTGAAAATGATCGAAATATAGATATCATCTGCCTTCCTGCTGTCTAAATCTTCGAACGATGTCGAATAATACTGACCTGATAACACTGCTTTGCAATAGAATTCCAGCTGTACTGCATACTTGATAGCTCTTCGAGAATAAGCTAGAATACTGAAGATAAAGAAAACCCCGATAATACTGAGCATAATTAAAGAAGGCCGATAGTTAAGAATTCTGAATACCAGGTATCGATCACTTTGATGGTTATAACCAAGAATAGAGAATAACCGTAGAAACTCTGAATACCGACTTCTGAAAGATAACCTGATCGTGGATCAATTCTGAGAATACCCGAACTTCATAGAGTTTGCTGAAGAGATCACATAATAGCTTTATTCAGAACCAGCCGCTACCTCTCTTGTCTATCCATATCTTAAGTTAGTATAAAGGCTTCGAAAAACCAAAACAGTGAAAAAATGGAATGGATTAGGAATCATAGGAAGGATGGTCAAGAAAGAATAGATAACTCTGTAATGTAGTTGGATTGTATAACTGGGATCCATGTCATTTCAGTTACAAATTTCTTTACCATTAATTTGCTGTCTGGACATACTGAGGATGTGAGAGCCTAGGCTCTGATACCATCCTGTAACGCCCTGATCTCGCGGGTATGGAGACGTTACTACGACGTATGTCAAAAATACCCTCACGTATATACGCTAAGTATCAGTACAGGTAAGAATCAGAGTACGGAAGCACGTGGTGCATTATACATTCTAACATATGAGTACAATTACAAAGTTATCACCATATGTGACATAATATTACATGAATATTACATCACCGATGGGCTCAAATACGAGAATACAAAAGGGTATACAAGTATGAACAGTACAAAAGGAGGCTTAGAGTCATAACAGGAAAACTCTAGAGCTGAGCAGGGGCCCTGGAAGGATGGGGTTCTGGACGATCTGTCGGTGATCTACACTACAGCTACGCATCTCTGATCAGCAACTCGGAGAATATACAAGCTTCAAGTTCCGAAACCTGGACATGAGGATCTAAGGG
Organism: Agave tequilana; assembly: GCA_038442645.1. Lineage (NCBI taxonomy): Eukaryota > Viridiplantae > Streptophyta > Magnoliopsida > Asparagales > Asparagaceae > Agave > Agave tequilana. Next base: position 105,391 of record JAVJIF010005733.1, on the reverse strand, counting down.
AGTCAGAACTCCCCGGCGAGTGGTGATGCGAATGCCAAGTAGTGTGCATAGATAAGCACACGTATATCGATAAATTCGAATCATAAACATGCATCAAAAATTGTGTCGTGCGCACAAGTATACAGGAGCAAGTAGATATACAACAAGTGATATCAAGCAGGGAATACTCATGGTATGATAAGATAAGAGCAGGAGACTGGTGGAATAGAATACAAGTGGCAAAATAGAATGTAAGTCGGTATAATATAGTAATGATCATAAACCAGAAATCTGATATAAAACCCGATGAAAGCATACTCAGCAAAGCATACAACAGATACATAGTGGCATCTTTTTTTATTATTACTTGCCCGACCCATATATCTAGTTGTCCTGGTGTACATCTCAACACACATACATCCATATATAAGTAAGCCGAGGTTGGTTATTGGAAGCTGATGAAGAACTGATAGCTCATACTTGTAGTAGTTCCCGTCCGCCCGGGACACAGCCGTTGGGGGGCATTGGGGACCTGAATCCCCCTAACACGCATCTTCTGGGGGCCTGAAATCCCCCTAACACGAATTGTCGATTTTAGTATTCCACTACTATAAGCAAGGCATCCATCACTTCCTCCCATTCCTTGTGTAAGTTGACCTTTCTATAGCTTATTAAACATAATTTTAAGATTACGGGAATGAGTAGGAACATAATTCGCCATAACAGGAGTATATAACAGGCATAACGGGAGTTCATAACAAGAGATTAGGTACTACATTCCAGTAATGTGATAATCATGAGTCAAGAGTTAATCATAACAGGTATCAAGTTTTAACATGTCAATGACAAGTGTTCAGGTAGGTGACAGGTGATAAGTCATGTCATAACAGGGGTCAGGTGATAAGAGATAACATAACAGGAGCAGGTGTTGAGTAGTAGCATGTCAGGTGATAATACATCGTTATTAAGTGATACAAATAGGTGTATGTCAAGTGTTAACATAACAAGTATGCACATGGCAAGTGATAGAGTAATAGCTGAGCACAATCAAGCAGAGCCGAGCAAACTGGAGGTACGGACAATAAATAATGTTTAACACTAGAGCGCCTGGCGAGGTTACCGGGTTGACTCAGCTTAAAATGCGAGTAGAAAATCTAGCAGCATCTCGCCTAGACGAATCTAATAGTAAAGCAATGAGCGCTAAGCATGCCTACCAGGCAGAGCTGAAAGACCTGACAGTCTGAGTGCACTTGGGCGAAAGCCCGGAGGCTAAAGTATGCTCGAGGTCCAAGCGCACTCTCGATAGCTACTATGAAACCCATAAGAGTACAGGCCTAGAACCATTTGATAGCCAGCCCGGGAGTGGGCAGAAACCCAGAGTCGATACGAGAGTACCTGCACGAGATGTTAGTACCACACGAGCATACATACAAGAGTGAAAATATCAACACTACCGTCGAGTGGAGAAGCCCGGAGGCTGAAAGAGCCCGGAGGCCAAGTAGAAAGCTCGAAAGCTGAAAGGGCCCGGAGGCCAAGGAGCCTGTAGGTTAACAGCCATAAAGGATCGGCCATGCATGGTATAAAGCAGTAAAAAGTACATCACAGACATGTTATATATGCAAGAAGTAAACTGCCCTAGTACAACCATTCGTCGCAGGCATATACAAGTACAATAACAGGCACTCGGCCACATATAATTACAGGGGCACAGCCCAATACAAAATACATATAAATACGTATAAATACATAATAAAATACATATTGACCCAACGAAGCGGGGAAAAACCTAATGAAGGCGAGGTCACTCGCCTAAATCTTTGAAAATGCCAAAAACTCTAAAATCTCGGGAACTTGTGCATGCACCAAGAATATAATAAAAAATATATATATAATTATTTTAGAGAGAAAAAGAGAAGAGGGGAAAGAGAAGAGAGAAAGAGTTAGAGAAAGAAAGAAAAAGCCTAGAGAGAGTTAGAGAGGGAAATCTAGAGAGAGGAAGAAGAGGGCTAGATAGGAAAGAGATGAGAGAGAGAGAAGAGAGAATCTAGAGAGAGAGGAGGAGAGAGAGTGAATCTGGAGAGAGAAAGTGATAGGGCGGTTAGAGAGAGATGAGAGAGAGGTGAGAGAGAGGTGAGAGAGAGGGAGAGAGATACAACAGAGAAAGAGAGAAGAGAGAGAGAGAGTGTTATGGTAGAGAAAGAGAGAGGAGAGAGGAGAGATAGGGTTGTCGCCCCCTCCTCCGCTCGCGCACAGGGGCCACCCTGGCCCCCTGGCCGCTCACGGCTCCCAGGCCCGGGGTGGTGCCGACCACCCCAAAAAGAGGGGAAAAGGGGGAGTCTTTGGGTTTGGAGGTGGAGAAGAGGAGTGGTAGTGGTGGAGATGGTGATTTTGGTGGTGTTTTTGGGTGAGTGGTGGAGAAATTGAAGGAGATGGGGGGAGGAGGAGGAGTAGGGTGTTGTGGGGGTGGAGTTGGAGTAGGGAAGATGGTGGTGGTGGTGGTTTATTTGAAGAAGAAGAAGAAGGTGGAGATGGTGGTGGTTTTGAGGAGGAAGAAGATGGAGGTGGTTGATGTTGTTATTGATGGGAAGAGGTCGCTGGAGTTGGGATACTTCTCGCCGACGATGGTGGCCGGAGCGCCGAAGTGGGGCCAGGTTTGGGCGTCGGCCAAAAATGGAGAAGAAGAAGAAGAGGAGGGGGAAGAAGAGAAGGGAGAAAGAAAGATAAGGGAAGAAAAAGAAAAAGAAAAAGAAAAAGAAAAGAGGGAAGATGGATGGAGGTGATGGATGAGAGAGGGGAGTGATGTGACTGGGCCCACGTGGGCTAGGTCGACGGGTGGAGTCAGTGGGAAAATAAAATAAAATGAAAGAAAGAAAGAGAAGGAATGATTTCAAAATATATATAATATTATAATAAGGTCAGAAAATATCGACTGTTCCAGAAAAATCCCAAAAAATACCCAGGGTAAAAAAATCGTCCTAAGAAATAATCCGAAATCAGTTTTTCGAAATAAAATCTCGTTTTCAAATTAAAAATCCTAAAGCCAACCGTCGATACCAGTCTACACCGGGTCGGTCGGATTTTAATAAATTATGAAAAATCCTAGAAAATGTATTAAAAAAGAAAATATGATTCAAAGAAGCAATGTGAAAGTGGAATCCAGAAATTCAATTCTGATTGTAAACTAAAAATCCTGGAAGCAACCAGCGATACTCGCCGACACCAAATCCGGTGGAATTTTGATAAATTCAGAAAAATCTCAGAAAAAGTATTTGAATAAGAAATGTGATTTTAAGAAATAATATGAAAAATCATTTCTAGAAATTCTACTCTGTTTGTATATTAAAAACCAGAGAATCGGTCCGCGGTACTGGTCAACACTGGTTTTGAAGATTTTCAATTTAATTCTAAAAAATTTCAGAAAATCATAAAAAATCTAAAATATTGGAAAACGATATTTGAAACTAAAATTGATCAAATCTGAATATCAAAAAGATCAAATCAAGTAATTCCCTAGGATCGGGTCCCTGGTTCAGTTTAGGGCTGACTCTGAGTCAAGGAATCCGGATCCAAGGCAAAACGATCATATAAATAATTCATAATACAAAATAAATACAGGAAGTAAATTAAAAAATATGTTCAAAAAATCTGAATATGCAACTAGGTACGTATTTCGGGAGCGGGGTGTTACAATTTCAACCCGTATTCTAGTTTTTGTCCAATATATCTTACTTGATTTTGTGGTAGAATAACATGTTTAAATTTAAAGTGAAGTAATTATCTATCTAACATTAGCATCTTTAGTGGTTGATTATTAGTAAGTTGTGAACCTTTCTTTTAGTTTAATTCTTTATCTACATACATTTCATCCATTTTTTTCTAAGTTCTTTAAATAGAGAAGATAATAAGAAGACAATATTTCTGAAAAGCTTCCATCGCATCTCTCCCTGAGGTTCAACCCGTTTAACTCTTACTACAGCGGTTAAATTACGAAGATTCAGAGTTGAAACTAATCACATACATTTTTCATATTCTCTGTATTCTTTTTGGCAATCATATATCTACATATATTGATCAAAATACTACGATGCTACTGTTATTGTTAGATGAGAACACTGTTAAAGGTGTGATATTAATCTAACAGTGATTGTAAGTGGATCTGCCATTCTATTGACGAGAATAACAAGTAAGCCTAGACCCGTCGGGGATCTAAGTATTTCTTTACTGTCTGAGGTGTGATATTAACTTAACGGATTGGATTGAATCTTATCAGAGGTGTGATATTAACTTGACAAGGATGTGAGCTAGAGGTGTGATGTTAACTTAGCTCCACAGGAATTTCAGTTTCATTTGGGGAAAACTGAAAATACCACTGTCATAGGTGTAGTGTTGAACTTAACAGTGGAGGTAATGATAGAGGCGTAATTTTGAACTTAGCATTAGTCATCTCGATTTCGATACAGAAGTTCGAGGGAAAGTCATTGTCATAGGTGAATTGTTGAACTTAACAGTAAACCAGATGCTAGAGGTGTGATGTTAAACTTAGCATTGCTCATCTCAGCTTCTATATGGAAGCCTGAGGAAAGTGGTTGTCAGAGGTTTAATTTTGAACTTGGCAGCAACTTGACCACCGTTAGAGGTATGATATTAAACATAACAGTAATTTATCAGGGGTATAATATAAACAAGACAACAATAGTTGATTTACGATATGAGCAATTTTGAGGACTTGTGACTCCATGTAAGAGAGCGACAAGTGAAGTTTAGAATATGAGAGTGTAATGTTAACTTGACAATAGTGGATTTGCGATACATGCAATTTTCAGGACTTTTGACTTCATGTAAGAGAGTGACATTTGGAAGTCTGTACTCGCTGAGGAGTATTGAAACTTTTCATTATTAGAGGTGTAGTATTAATATAACAGTGATTGAGCTTGTGGACCTAACACTCCTTGGGAGGGAATTAGTAGGGGACATTGGTGGAAAATAAAATGAATTGTCAGAGGTATAATATTAATGTAACAAACATTGATTTTCTAAGGGCATGAGAAGTTTGCCGTTAGAGGTGTAATGTTAACATAACAGCGGAGAGATTCTGAGTGGGTATTTGGTGAAATTTTGTCGTCAGAGGTTTAATGTTAACTTGACTGGCTCCACTGGAGATCGAGAAAAATGGCTTGATAGAGGTTTACTATTAATGTGACAAGTCTCTGCTCGTTCAACCAGGGAAATGAACACAGGTATTTTTGTGGTCCTACCATTCCATGAGAGAGAATTGGTGAGAGATTTTGGCGGAAAAATAGAATAAATTGTCAGATGTGTAATACTAACTTGACAAATCCTATTGGAGATTGAAGAAAATGGCTTGCCAGAGGTTTATTGTTAACGTGACAAATATGTGCTTGTTTCACCAGAAAATGGACACAGGTATTTTTGTGGTCCTACCATTCCGTGGGAGGGAATTATTAAGAGATTTTGGAGGGGAAATATAATAGATTGTCAGAGGTGTAATATTAACTTGACAAATCCTATTTGGGATTGAGAAAAATGGCTTGCCAGAGATTTACTGTTAACATGACAAGTCTGTGTTTATTTCGTCAGGGAAATGGACACAGGTATTTTGTGGTCCTACCTTTTCGTGGGAGCGAATTGGTAAGGGATTTTGGAGGAGAAGACAGGACCAAGTCCCTTAGGATTTTTAGCAAACTCTCAGGTACAATAGATTTGGTACGCCTTTACCAACTACTATTTGAGTTGGGCTAGCCATGCTATTCCCCTCAGCATGATGAGCTATTGAGAACTTATGTTGGACTTAAAAGCCAACATTTTCTTCTATCCTTAGCCTTTAGAGGTGTCAGATTTCGGTAGATAAACTAGAGAAGAGTAACAAGGCTAAAACTGAAGTTTCACACTTTGTCTTTTCTTCGATGTTTACATCATGCATCATGATGTAACCCGTGTTTGGTCGGCTCGATAATGATCGACCGTAATATGATCCATTGAAGAAAGAAAGAAGCTTTTCTTTGGCGCTTTTCCAAACATCTTGGATCTGAAAGTTTTGATTAGAGGTGTAACGTTAACCTGATCATGGGAAGAATCCTGTTAAGGATAGTACTTTCTTCAAGAATCTACCGTTGATCGGAATCATAAGCGTATCACCGTCTGGGGTTATAAGGAAGTACGCTCCATTTAAGTAGACCGACTCCACTACAAATGGTCCATCCCATTTAGGCTGAAATTTTCCTTTGGTCTTATACGTCATCACCATGGGTCTTCTGACAGCTATGATAAGGTTACCTTTCTTGAAAGTCTGCTCCTTGACATTCTTATTGAAGGCTCTGGTAATTCGATCTTGATAGAGCTCGATTTTCTATTGAGCTTGCAGGTGTTTACCGTCTAAAGCTTCTAGCTCCTGGAGTCACAGTCGATGGTTCTCCTCATTGTCATCTATGTTGTCAAGCCAACGCATAGAGATGGGATTTGGATTTCTAGTGGAAGTATGGCTTCACACCCATATACCAAAGTGATCGGGGTAGCTTTCGTCGGGGTCCCCACTGTCGTGCGATAAGCCCCTAAGCATTCACCTAACTTATCATCCTAGTCGCATTGGCTCTTAGAGACAAATTTCTCGAGAAGTTTCCTAATAGTCTTATTGAAAGCTTCTGCAAGGCTATTAGCGGCTGGACAGTATGTTGTTGAAGACACACTATAAATTCTGAATTTATTGTAGAATCTCTGAAAGGCTCGGGTAACAAACTGAGGCCCATTATCATGGGCAACCCGTCGTGGCACGTCAAAGTGGTGGACCACGTGATGTTTAATGAACTTGATCACATCAGATGTCCTTACCTCCCTCAAGGGGATAGCTTCAGCCCATTTGGAGAAGTAATTGGTTATGGCTAAGATAAATCGGTGTCCTTTGGATGAAGGTGGGCTGATAGAACCAACCACATCCATTCCGCACATTTTGAATGGCCAGGAAGAAGTTGTAGGGCGAAGATGTCCTGGTGCCTGGTGAATGAAGTCACCGTTAATCTAACAGGCGTGGCATCACTTAGCATAAGCGATGGCGTCAGGGATTATCTTTGGCCAATAATATCCTAGTCTTCGCAGTCGATCTCCAAGTTTAATACTAGGTTGGTAAGCTCCACACATACTGTCATGAGCCTCTTTGAGTATTTCCTGTGCCTCTTTGTGTGACAAATAGCAAAGGAGGATTCCATCAGGCGATCGACAATACATTATTCTTGTGCTCGCATTGTAGTAGAATTTAGGGGATTTCCTTCTAATGGCAGCTGCCTCTTTAGGGTCATCAGGTAAAATGTCGTGTAATGCATAGTCGATGTACGGGAATCATCAATCTCTGAGCTCTGGACCTGCTAAAGTCTCCTGAGCTTCTTTGATTTGAAGATTTCCTCTTGGCTTTTGGTTTTCTTCAAAAGCAGATCTTGGGCAGCACAAGTCATGGTTGTAGACGAGTACTTTCTCTGCCACTCTGGCTGGAAGAGCCAAGGAAGCAGCAAGAGATGCCAGTGCATTGCATGCGCATTTTGCTGGCGAGGTACATGGTCAATGTAGAAGTTTATGAACCTATCCGCCATGTGGATAGTAATGTTATGATAGGGTACTATGTCTCCATGTCTAACTTCGTACTCCCCGCGAACCTGCTTAACGATGAGATTTGAATCACCGTATGCTTCGAGATTTTTAATGCCAATCTCATCGAAGATTTGCATCCCGATCAAGAGAGTATTGTATTCTGTTACATTGTTGGAACATGGCTCAGTTAATAAAAATGCACGAGGGATTACGTAGTTCTGTGAGGAGACATATACCACCCCCACTCCTGCTAAAATATTTCCTCGCGGACCTATTCTGATGCGTCGTCAAAGAAGAGTTTCCACACCTGCATGTGTGGACTTCAGCGACCTTATCTGGGAGATCTTCATAAAGTTTGGTCATCCTTGGATCTGGCTGCTCAGCTAAGAAAACTTCCACTGCCTGTCCCTTCACAGCCTTTAGTGGCAGAAATTGCATTTCATATTGGGAGAGCAATATGGCCCATTTTGCCAATCGACCATTCAGCGATGATGGATTTATCATAAGCAATCTTGAAGGATTGACTTTTGATATGACGTGTATGGTTTGGCCCACGAAAAAGTGTTGCATCTCCTAGATGGCGAATACCAATGCCAAGCATTCTTTTCGATCAGGTTGTATCGATATTCAGCTCTGATCATAGTTCTACTCAGGTAGTAGATTGCCTGTGTTTAGACGAGAAAGGTGTTGTGTTGTGGAGTATAATTTGCACACAAAATATATTCAATGAAAAGAGAGATAAGGTTTAGAATCAACCTTTGTGCTTGATCACTCCACAAATGTATTTGATATGATTAATATACCCTTTCCAATCTCCGTTATAGCATGGGGCTATACCGAGTCGATTCTCAGGGAGAGCTTGCGATGGAAGCGTTACGGTTGGTAGTGAAGTAAGAAAACGAAGATTCTTCTTTGTTTTAAAAGAATAAAAGAATTGTGGAAAAAGAAATGAAAGAACCGGTGGCTTTGTGCATGATGGAAATAAAAGGAAAAGAAATCAAAGAAGAGATTTGCTTTTGAAATTAAAACTAAAAGAAAGAAAACTTTGAAGAAGACTTTGAAGATGGAGAAAACCATGACTAGCTAACCTTACTACCTTGCTAAAAACTTACTAAACTCCGTGATGGTGAATGCGTGCCTCATGTTGATTCATCGGCATAGATTTGTCTTGCGTGTTGGTCTAATTACTTTCCCACTTGAATGATGGATGATCATACTTGGACTTGTCTTGTAGCCTCATAAATGTCATTGGCCTACAAGATAGACTTTCAATAATGGAATCAAAGAGCGACACACAAGGGATGCTAAGGAAGAAGATACAACATTCATTAATTGAAGTAAAGAAGTTGTACAACAAATAGCATATGTTTGGTGATCCATCTCCATGTTCCATCAAGGCACTTGTTCTAAAGACAAGGCTCTAAATGAGGCACACATGAATCATATGGAGAATTACAACAAGAACTTGCCAAGCATGAAAGTAACCCATCGGAGAAGAGAAGACCATACAACTTGCAAGATTAAAGATAGCAATCACCCATGAGATAGTAGTTAGCAAGGTAAGTTGTTAGCTAGTTCATGGTAGAAAAGTTAGATACTAGCCATTACAAAAGAAAAAGCAAAGCATGAAATAAAATGCAAGTAAAGTAAAGCTAGAAGTAAAGAAAGCAAGAATTACTAGAAAATGCTCAAGTAGAGAAGAAGAGAATGGATCAATCCTTGCTTCACAAGTTGTCACTCCTTGGTGTACACAAGCTTTCTCTCTCTTACAACTCTCTTTTGCAGAATTTCTAGGGAAGAAGAAGGAGATCTAAAGAACTAAATCCTAGAGAAAAAATACAAAATTACAAAGCTTTATCCTATCATCTCTCCTCTTCTGTTCTCTTCAGTCTTTTTACGAAGCCCTTGGTCCAGTATTTATAGCCTCAGAGAGAAGTCTCCAGAACCCGGACAGGTGGCCAGAATCTGGGACTCAACGGCCCAGATCTGGCCGCAAATTGGCGGGAAAATCTCTGTTTTTGCGGCACAACTGAATCTGTTGAGCAACAGAATTCTGTTGCAGATTTGTTACGAGGTTGTTATCCACGTGGCCTTCTGGAAGATTGAGTTGGCGCGAGGATTTCTCTAGATCCTGGATTCAAATCTTGGGCTCTTTTGGGCTTTTGAATTAATCTCTTTAATTATTGCTAATTAAAGAGATTTTGGGCTTTTTCTCCTTTTGAGTGTGGACCTGTAAAAATATAGAGAAATGGATTAAAAATCATATTTTTATTTGTAATATGCATGGAAATAATGTGGTAAAATATGCAGAATTGTGTAACAATCACACCCCCACACTTATTCTTTTGCTCGTCCCGAGCAAAACAAAGAAAAGAAAAACTATACTACCAGTTTTATTACACCACTTTCGTAGGTGACACGATTGCACTGAGCGTGTGCAACAAGCCATTAAACCTCTAGGTTACCCTAGAGGAGGAGTGTTGTCTCCTGAGGGTTTTCAGCGGATTGCACCCACAAAATCCATAAAGAAAGAAGACAAATGTTAGTATTTTGAAAACGCATTTTGAAAGAGAGACATGTTTTCGAACTATTTTTGCAAAAATATAAGTGATCTTAGGTCATAAGTCCACCTATAATCATTCTTCCTTAAACTTAGTCTCCATGCAAGATCTTGTCTTCAATTAAGGTAAGAATTCAAAATTGGATTGAATATTTTATCCTTCAGAAAACCTAGATAGTATGCACACCGTGACAGTGAAAATTTCTGGGATTTCAACTCTAACCATCAAGCCATTTATTTTATATATATTTACTTTCTTTTTCTCTTTTTTCTTCCCTTAGTTTAGGCTTTCTAGTTTACCCTTGTAGCGAGCCTATAACCGATGACTCCCAAACCAGACGGTCTTAGGGCACCAGATGAGAAAACATCCCTCGGGTTTAAGGTCTCGAGTAAAAAAGGCAACAAAACTAAAGGGGATTATTTATTTCCTTTACCACCGTTAGGCGTGAATAATCATGCTTCTTGAGGCACGATTGTCCAGCTTAATAAGTGATGTTTTATTATATATATTTTTTATTTTTTTTCCTTTTATTTATATTTTTTTTATATTTATGGCATTTTAGGTCTTTGTTTCCATCCCAAAAATGTGTAAGTGTGAAGTACATACTATCTAAGGCAAAAAATTCAAGATAAAAATATCTCCTCAATTTTCTTACTTAGCCTATAATTTTAAACAAGATCTATTATTTCAACTAGGTTTAAGATGTCATAATTAAGGCTTTCTTAATTTCTAAGATACATCTTAATTTTCTTAAAAATAGATCAAAACTTTGTCTCTTATTTCAAAAAGTTTTTTTTTTTTTCTAAAAGAAGTGTAAAAGAAAGAAGATCTAAAAACTCTATGTTAGTAAACCCTCCCCCACACTTATTTCATGCATTGTCCTCAATGCATCATGATATATGTATGCATGAAATAGGTAAGAGGTAAGAAATTTTTATTTACAAAAAAGTGCAAAAAATTATTTACAAAGAGTATATACAAGTGTAACCATTACCTAGGCTTTTGGTCGTTTTCCTCTGGCCCGTTTCCCATCATTCCAGTGCGTCTGCTTTCGTGAGCTCAGTTGGGAAATGGTTTGAATTATTTTAGCCTTAGGTATTTCCAGATTCAATTTTTTATTATTATCATTCACCCTCATTCCACCACATTGTTCATTAAAAATTCCTTATCCCCACTCTCACTCTGAATCTCATCACTTCCAATGTTAAGGAAATTCAGCTCCTCTCCATACAATTCTTCAAAACTAAGGTCAACATCCGGAAGTGGACAATCAGCTAACCTACCCCGAGTTGACTCATCTAGACACATGATCTCATCAGCAAACAGGTCTTCAAAGGATATATCAATCGGAGGTTCAGATGCAGTCATAGTTGGCTCATTGAAGGTGAAAATATCCAAATCAACTTTCCCCTGTTGAAAGGGTACTCGGATAAGAGAATCACAAGATTTTGACTCATCTTTTGGATCTTCACCTTCTTCCTCACAATTGTTACTAATGAAGCTAACCTTAAATGTTTGATCTTTTATTTTACGAGGCTGTATGTGGAAGACATTGAATTCATGAATCATGTTACCAAAGGTCAACCTCATTGATCCATTCCGGCAATTAATGACAGCATTTTAGTAGCCAGGAATGGTCGTCCCAAAATGACAGGAATTTGAGCCCTTTGATTGGAATTAGACACTGGTTTTGTTTCAAGGACTACAAAGTCAACAGGATAAATGAATTCCCCAACTTTGACAAGGACATCGTGAATTTCCCCCTTGGGTCTAGTGACAGAGCGATCAGCCAATTGGATAGTCATTTGGGTAGGATGGAGATCACCTAACCCTAATTGTTGGTACACAGAGAAAGGCAGGAGATTGATGCTGGCCCCCAAATCAAGAAGTGCCCTATTAATGGTAGTCTGTCCTATGATGCATGAAATGGTGGGGCTACCTGGGTCTTTGTATTTAACAGGAGTTGGACCATTGAGCAGCTCGTTGATGGATGATGCTAGGAAGACTTTTTTAGGAACTTGTGTTTTCCTCTTCTTGGTGCAATTTCCTTTAAGAATTTGGCATATGATGGCACTTGTTGTATGGCATCAAGAAGAGGGACATTGATTTGGACCTTATTGAACATTTCTTTTATCTTCTCCATGTGAGCATTTGTCTTGTTATTTGTAAGCCTATTTGGAAATGGTACAACAGGCTTATAGGGTTGCTCATCTACCTTTTCTTTACCCTTGGCTTTTGAAGTGGATGGCTCTGTACTAGAAGATGGGTTGTCAGAAGTTGGTTGCATTGGGATTTGAGGTGTTGGCTTTGGTACTGGATGAGATGGTGGACTAGAAACCTTATTATCGACTTGTTTTCCAGATCTCAGGGTATGAATAGCATGACATTGACTGGGTCCTGAATCTTCTACTTCATTCAAAGGGAAGTGATGTTTGGGATTTGGCAATGGCTGGCTTGGGAACATTCCATTTTGTCTCTCAGCCAATTGCCCTAATTGGACCTGAATTCTATCCATATCCTGTTGATGATGGTTCATCATTGAAGCTTGGGTCTTAGTTAAGGATTCTATCATTTTCATCAACTCTGATATTTTATCATCTGAATTGTTCTGGGGTGGATGTTGATGATATGGAGACTGGAATTGTGATTGGTAGTGTGGTGGACTTTGAAAAGATTGGGATTGTGGTGGACCTTGAGATGGATGAAAATTCGGTGCATTACAATTGAAACTGGATGGGTGAGACTGAGCATTATATGGATGTGGAAATGGTGGTCTATGATGCTCAGGACCAGACTGACTCCATGAAAAATTTGGATGGTTCTGCCATCCCGAATTGTATGTGTTGGAGTATGGGGGTCTGGTAAATGCTGCATTCAAGTTCTCCTGATATGATTAGGGCTGATACAAAGGACACTCCTCAAAGACATGGCTAAGGTCATGACAGTTGGTGCAACCCGGTTTAATTACAGGCAATGGGTTGACCTGATTGACAACAGAATTCCCTTTTGACTCAAGCAGTTCTATCCTCTTCATCAATTGTGTGATCTTGGCTTCTGCGGCTATAGAGGATTCTATGGAGTGTGTACCAGTTCTGGAAGTGGTGGGAGTGAATTTATCAGGACAAGACTCCCACTGAATGGTTTTCTCAGCTAGGGTTTCAAAGAGATCCCACCCCTGATGTTCATCTTTCTTCAAAAATTCCCCTTGGCACATGGATTCAAGGAGGGTTTTCGTTTGGTAATCTAGACCGTCATAGATAATCTGGCACAGACGCCATTTCTCTATGCCGTGATGCGGACATAGGGCTAGAAGGTCTTTGAAACGCTCAAGATACTTCCAGAAAGGTTCATTTGGTTCCTGCTTGAATTGCATTATATTCTTTCTCATGAGGGCTGTTTTGTGGATAGAATAGAATTTCTTAAGAAAGACTTTTACAAAATCCTCCCATGAAGATATGGAACTGACGGGAAGATTGTAAAGCCACTTCTTAGCTAAATCCTTAAGTGCAAACGGTATGAACCGTAACCTAACAGCATCCTCGGTCAGTTGGGAAATTCTCATCATTTGACATACCTCTTCAAACTCACGAATAAAGAGGTACGCATCCTCAGACTCTAGACCATGAAATCGGGGAAGTGTATTAATGAATTGTGGTTTCAGCTCGAAGTGATTTCCATTAGATTCGGGGAGAAGAATGCAAGATGGAAGGGAGGTGCGAATCGGATAGAATCGATCCTGAAGTGAGACGTTGTTTTCCATAATGTCAAGTGGTTGTGTAAGTGCAAGTGTAGAAAGTCTAACAAGTCTTGCAGATTCTGAATTACGGAACCACTCTTATATATACAATCACAAACAACGTGCACCGATCACACCAGCGAAAAAGAAAGAAAAAATAACAAACAATAAAAGAAAAATCAATCCAAGATTATCTAGGGTTCCTGGACCTAGACGACTCCTAACTGATTAGATCGTCCACGGGAGGTTTAGTGTAGACTTTGACCACAAGCTAATCAGCCAGGAAAGGGCAAGGTTGGTGGGAGGTTTTCCGTCAGAGACGTTCCTTAATTAAGTAACCAGCAACCTTCGGGCTTTCGGCCCTCAATCCCTTTCCTAGACACTGATTTTACAAAAGTCAATTTCCAACACTTTTCTCCCTTAGGATAATCTCCTAAGTGAGTCCGGATGTCCCTAGGGCCAACGTCTAGCAGTTTTTATTTAGAAGCTTAGGATTGTGAGTGCTTGGGAAAATGATTTTCGGGCTAAGGAAGGGGTGATAAAATCCCCACCTTATCTTATTTATGGGTAATGCCCTTAGAATTGATTTGTGCAAGTGTACGATATAAACAAACAAGGTTCACTCAAAGCGTATTTAAATCAAACAAAGAGTGAATCCTAATCAATATGCAATGCGCACGTACCTTGCCTCCAACACTCTTCAACAGTAAAAGTAAAGGAATTGAAAGACACGTGCCTAATGATGCAAATGTCTAAACAATTTTTAACGTTAACAACCAATTTTTTACTGTTGATTATTAGCAGATATAAGGTGAAGAATACAAGAAATTAAGTATTGCAGCAGCTGTATTTTGCAGAGAAGCAAGCCCTGCAAAAAACTGGTCAGAAGTCAACTCCTCCTTGCCGCAATTCTGCGGCAAAAACCCAGAATTTGCGGCAATTCAGAGGGATCCTGGTCTCTGCTTTCGAGAGCAGAGGCCCAGGTCCACTTATATGTCACTGCAATGCAAATTTTCCTGTTTCTTCAACCTGTAACCTGCAACAGAGAAGAAGATTCGTTTAGTTCTTCACTTTAAAGAAAATCCGTTGCTCTCCCCAGCAACGGCGCCAATTTGTTTAGAAGGGAAAGGTGTTGTATTGTGGAGTATAATTTGCACACAAAATATATTCAATGAAAAGAGAGATAAGGTTTAGAATCAACCTTGTGCTTGATCACTCCACAAATGTATTTGATATGATTAATATACCCTTTCCAATCTCCGTTATAGCATGGGGCTATACCGAGTCGATTCTCAGGGAGAGCTTGCGATGGAAGCGTTACGGTTGGTAGTGAAGTAAGAAAACGAAGATTCTTCTTTGTTTTAAAAGAATAAAAGAATTGTGGAAAAAGAAATGAAAGAACCGGTGGCTTTGTGCATGATGGAAATAAAAGGAAAAGAAATCAAAGAAGAGATTTGCTTTTAGAATTAAAACTAAAAGAAAGAAAACTTTGAAGAAGACTTTGAAGATGGAGAAAAACATGACTAGCTAACCTTACTACCTTGCTAAAAACTTACTAAACTCCGTGATGGTGAATGCGTGCCTCATGTTGATTCATCGGCATAGATTTGTCTTGCGTGTTGGTCTAATTACTTTCCCACTTGAATGACGGATGATCATACTTGGACTTGTCTTGTAGCCTCATAAATGTCATTGGCCTACAAGATAGACTTTCAATAATGGAATCAAAAGAGCGACACACAAGGGATGCTAAGGAAGAAGATACAACATTCATTAATTGAAGTAAAGAAGTTGTACAACAAATAGCATATGTTTGGTGATCCATCTCCATGTTCCATCAAGGCACTTGTTCTAAAGACAAGGCTCTAAATGAGGCACACATGAATCATATGGAGAATTACAACAAGAACTTGCCAAGCATGAAAGTAACCCATCGGAGAAGAGAAGACCATACAACTTGCAAGATTAAAGATAGCAATCACCCATGAGATAGTAGTTAGCAAGGTAAGTTGTTAGCTAGTTCATGGTAGAAAAGTTAGCTACTAGCCATTACAAAAGAAAAGCAAAGCATGAAATAAAATGCAAGTAAAGTAAAGCTAGAAGTAAAGAAAGCAAGAATTACTAGAAAATGCTCAAGTAGAGAAGAAGAGAATGGATCAATCCTTACTTCACAAGTTGTCACTCCTTGGTGTACACAAGCTTTCTCTCTCTTACAACTCTCTTTTGCAGAATTTCTAGGGAAGAAGAAGGAGATCTAAAGAACTAAATCCTAGAGAAAAAAATACAAAATTACAAAGCTTTATCCTATCATCTCTCCTCTTCTGTTCTCTTCAGTCTTTTTACGAAGTCCTTGGTCCAGTATTTATAGCCTCAGAGAGAAGTCTCCAGAACCCGGACAGGTGGCCAGAATCTGGGACTCAACGGCCCAGATCTGGCCGCAAATTGGCGGGAAAATCCCTGTTTTTGCGGCACAACTGAATCTGTTGAGCAACAGAGTTCTGTTGCAGATTTGTTACGAGGTTGTTATCCACGTGGCCTTCTGGAAGATTGAGTTGGCGCGAGAAATTCTCTAGATCCTGGATTCAAATCTTGGGCTCTTTTGGGCTTTTGAATTAATCTCTTTAATTATTGCTAATTAAAGAGATTTTGGGCTTTTTCTCCTTTTGAGTGTGGACCTGTAAAAATATAGAGAAATGGATTAAAAATCATATTTTTATTTGTAATATGCATGGGAATAATGTGGTAAAATATGCAGAATTGTGTAACAATCAGCCTGCTCTGTCCACGATCATTATTCTGGGCTAGTAAAGCTCCTAAAGAATGATCCATAGCTCGAACTTATATCAGGAAAGATTTTCTTGACACCAGAGTTATAATGATAGGTGGATGCGTGAGGTACCGCTTGATTTCTTTAAACACTTGTTGGCATGCATCGTCCCAGATGAATGAAACACTCTTCTTCATCAATTTAGTGAAGGTTGGCATCGTCCTGAGATATTTGAGATAACCTCCGGATATATGTTAGTCGCCATTGCAATCTTCTAAGTTCTCTAAGATTCCTTGGAGGTTACATCTCTTGGACAGTGCAGACTTTCCCTGGGTTAAAGTGGATCCCTTTGGATGTGACGACAGATCCTAGGAATTTACCGCTGGCTACCCCCAGGAAGAATTTGGTGGGATTCATCTTCAATTGATGCGCCCACATAGTATCGAATATTGCTTTCAGATCTGCTATGTGATCTCCTTTGGCATGGCTTTTCACTACAACATCATCTATGTAGCATTCCACTGTCATGCGTATATGATCGTTAAAATTGCATTCATAGCTCTCTGGTATGTCGAATGGCATGATAGTATAACAATACACCCCAAGGGTGTCCGGAAAGACGTATGCTTCTCATCGTCAGAGCACATTTTAATTTGATTGTACCCAGAGAATTCGTCCATGAAAGACATCCGTTCAAACCCACACGTGTTGTATATCATGACATCCATGATCGGAAGGGGGAGCTATTCTTTAGGACACGCCTCATTTAAATCACGAAAATTAATGCAAACCCAGATCTTCCCATTCTTCTTGGTGACAGGGACGATATTGCCTACCTAATCAGGATGTTATTCTTCCCTGATAAAACTGGAGTCTATAAGCTTCTTGACTTTCGACTGGATCGCTTCCATTATCTCTTGGTGGAACTGTCGTAGCTGTTGCTTGATGGGCTTTGCATCCAGAATGATGTTGAGGTGATGCATAGCCACTTGAGGATCAAGCCCAGGCATATCCTCATAATTCCAAGCGAAAACATCTATATACTCTCACACAAGAGATATTAGATCTTCCTTCTTGAGGAGTGATAAGCTTTCGCTTATGAAGATGGGCTTGGGATTAGCCTCATCTCCCAGATTAATCTGGGTTATCTTATCCTCTGTGGGTGGTTCGCGTTGTTCCAAGCGAATATTCCAGAGAGTATTTAGGTATTGGATCCAAGGATCTGTATCTGCCTAGATTATTTCTTCATCTCCATCTTCCGGGTGGCTTGTTGAAACCATGTTTACCGAAAGGTCTTTAAAGATGTTGCCGACGCTGACATCTGACTCCCATGATGACGCGCCTGACGAGTGATTATGGTATAATGACTCTTCAGACTCAGAGGCTGACGGGATTGGAGTTGACACATAGCCCAACCCCTTCGAGTTCGATGATAATCATCAGGGGCTTTCCATTTTGGAACGACGGATCGAAACAGTGTTCTCCTTCCTTTGCTGAAATTCAAGCCAGGACCGCTTGTTAGGTCATACCCTATGTTCTCTATCATCTTGAGTACATTTTACTTGTAATAAGAGAACTGTGGAAGTTCAGTCTCGCTTTTTGAGTCTTCACAAGTCATTGGTTTGGACTTAACTTTTCGAAAAGGATTGGTTTTTAGTCTTTGTGTCCTGCTGGGACCTCGAAAAAGGATCCTTGCGCATCACCGACATCTTGATATACCGTGAGAGATGATCTCACCGGTACATACAATGATGTCAGGGCATTTATTGCCGACCAGGGTCATCACCTATATCGGTACTAGTATCTGATGGCATGGATCAGAAGAAAACATAGTAAAATAAGCCAAATCTAACTCTTCATTAATATACCACTTGCCTACATCATTGGCGGTGTTATTGACATCGAGCTTATTAATGCTCGTTACAAGTAGATTCAGCTCCCAAAGACATTCTGCCTCTGGCTCTGGCTCGACATCAGTTTCATTACCAGAGTCTAGTTCTTCTGGCTGGGGATTCTCGTCTGTTTCTAGAGAATTCTAGTACAGGAGGGAGTCCGTAAAGTAGTTCTCTACCCCTTTGAATTGATGCCTTTCAGCGATCAATGTTTGAACTTTTCCATCTTTGTCAATATACTTTATGACTTGATGGAGAGTAGAGGGGACAATGGAGTTACGGTGAATCCATGGTCATCCCAGCAGCAAATTATATGAAGTATCGACGTCGATAATGTAGCACGTCATCTCGGATCTTAGGTCGCCGATCTGACATTTGATTTTAATCTTTCCCGTTGGGCGTGTACCATTGGCATTGAAGCCGTAAATGGTAGTTTGAGTGGCGCCCAATCGGTGAGTGGGAATTCTCAAGTGTTGCATGACCCGGAGGGGCATGATGCTCAATACGGATCTTGGATCCACATGAATGCGGCTCACTTCAGACGATCCAATATACCCCATGAAGTACAGGGTCTATCATGTTTCTCTTTAACCTGCATGTTGTCTGGAGTGAAGGTTATGCAAGGGGCACGTTGAGAACCGTGGAGACAGTTTTCTTCATCTTCCTATTGTGGTTCAGCCGGAATTCGAGCCATGAAGACCTCAACATCAACTAAAGCTTCTCTTAGAGCTTTCCTCGTTGACTTTGATAGTCTCAGGGGCTCGTAAAGGGTGATCCTGGCCGGGATGTTGGCCAGTTGAGCTAAGATATCAAAGCAGTAAGGTGCTAAAGATCCTTTCACTTTATCTTTTGGGAGGGCCTTGGAATATCGAAGCTCCTTTTGCTTCTCCATGGGTTGCTTCATGGATTGCTTGTTTGGCTTTGAGGTGGGTTTAGGTGGATTTTCCACCATTTCATCATATTTCTTCAAGTACACTTAACCGAGCGGGTCTCTGCTACGAGCAGTGGATTCAGTTCTGTAGTAAGGACGATTGTCTCCTCTTCTGAATCAGTTAGCGAGGGAACATCAATTTATGCATCCCGAGAGGAAGCACACACCACATTGTAAGGCGAGGCTTTTGTTTCGCCCCTGGACATCCTGTTGGTAACAGTAGTCCACTGCTGGCCTTCCACGAGGTTGAGATGAACCCACATGATTTCTCCCTGAGGAATAGGAACAGGTACGAGACCTTTCTCCCGCTGATGGTGTGGAACTATATTGAGCACCCTTAGTTCCCCTTTCGGGATGGGAACTACTCCGGCCGGTGTTGGAGGTTGTACCCTGAATTTAAGAAATGACGTCATGTTATCTGTCACTTTCTTCTGTTTCGGGCAGAGCTTGAGCACATCCGCATCAATCAAAGCTTGGATGATGTCTTTGAAGATGTAACAGCTCTTGGTAGGGTACCCCAACATCCTGTGGAATAAGCAGTAGTTGGGATTGTCGGTCCTGTCGAGCTCCTCAGGACGTCTAGCTCCAGGAAGATTTAGTCTATTGCTCTTGTTGAGTAATTTGAACATCGAATCGACATGCTCGTCCTTGAAGGAGTATTGCTTGTTGGCACGAGGCTGATTTGAAGAGCTACCCCCCTAGTTGGCTGGGGCTTAGAGGGAGACTTTTTCTCTATCGCCAGTTTGTCCTTCCTTTTAGCTTGGAAAGATGCTTCTGGCGTGCGCCTTGTCAACTTTTTAGGTTTGGGCTTATCTTCTTCTGTCTTAACCTGGCGACAATCTCTTCTGCCTGTTTACCTTGCTAGACTAATTGTTTCTATGTATGGCTTTCAGCTACTCCTATCTAAGCTAGGAGTGAGGTTTGTAAATTGTGATAGCATGTTTCCACCAAGGTGGCCTGGATCATACCGCTTGGATATTGGAGTGCTATATTTTGAAATCTTTTCACAAATGCTTTAACTAACTCTCCTTTTCATTGCCTCGTTGCCAGAAGAGTTGGCATGGTAATCTCCGAGTCGTCTTCGAAGAAGCGTGTAAGGAAAAGCTTCTTAAGATTATCCCAATTCTTGATGGAGCCTTCTTAGAGCTTCATGAACCCTTTCGAAAGCAATTCTCTTTAAGGTGCCAATGAACAAACATGCCAGGATGGCATCATTTGATACTACATTCCCTGTCTGAGACTTGAAGTAGTATATGCGCTGGTTCGGTGACCCCTTACCGTCGAAGGCCTGTAGGGTCGAAACTTTGAACTTAGGAGGGATAAGATCTCACTCAGCCGGGTACGGCCAGACCACACTTGCTTCTTGGAGGCCTTTTCGATTGGCGAGGGCTTCAAGATGCTATTCCAGTATATTCATTCTTTTAGGAGGAGTGCTCCGATTTTCTGAATTGCCTCCCTCTTCGGATGGAGGCTTGGATGACTCGGGTTTGGAATCCTCCTTCTCCTTTGTATGTGCAAAAGATGAGCTTTCCCCTTCCTTCTATTTGCCCTTGGACTCTTAGAAGAAGTCTTGGCCTTCAGCTTCTTCTTCTTGTGCTCAAGCAATTATGAAAGCATTTGCTTTAGGATGTCGATAGATTCTTGTTTGGAACGAATCATATCGAGTTGTTCCCTCTAGATTTGGGCTTACTGTTCAAAGCGCCTGGCCATTTCTTCAGGAGCGCTTGCCATATACGCGAAGGCTTCTTTCTCTACAAAAGAGTTTGAAGCCTGTGACTTTGTGAATGCAGAGTGTGACTCGCTTACTTCAATGCCCCGAACTAGGGCACTATAGTCAATTGGGGCTATCACGCCAGTTCGAGTGCGGGTATGCCGATACACTCCTTCCAGTTCAGTGTCAGACTCGTCAGAGCTGACGATTGGTTGCTTCCGCTTACTTCTGCTTGGACTAGTGCTTGGACCCACCATGTTCACAGTAAGTTCAAGGTACTCCGCGTCAGAGAAAGTTCTATTTGTGTGGGAATGACGCATTTTGGCCGATCGGGAGGCTGACGTAGATGATAACTGCTTGAACACCGACTGTTTGCTTACATGCGAGCTGTAATGACATTCAGAGAGTACCGATGTGAAGAGTCGTTGATAGCAACATGGTGGAGTGATTTGATGAGTACTCCTCTTCTTTGTCTAATATCCCTTAGATCCGTTGGAGGGGGACCGAGGAGACCAGCATCGAGTATCTGAGGATGAGAACTTTTCAGCTCCCTTCTGACCTTAGCCATTGGAGAGGGAATGTTAGCCTTGGTCGTAACTCTAAGACACAGGGTTCAAAGGCATGGAGCTCACGTTCTGTAGAACAAACGCGGCTCTCGCGTTATGGTTTTAAAACTGGGTCTCGTGCCTCTGCTGAGAAGAGACATAGACCTCGCGTTGCTGATTGTCGTGCTTGTCTAGCAACACTTGGGAAATGAGGACTTTATTCGCGTTCTGTCATAGGGACGCGGGTTTCGTGTCTCTGAGAAGAGGCGCGGACCTCATGTTACTGAACGTTGTATTTATCTAGTGGCACTTGGGAAATGCGGACTTTATGAGTCCCGCTGTCATAGAGGCGCGGGTCACGTGTCTCTTAGAAGAGACGTAGACCTCACATTGTTGAACGTTGCGTCTAGGAGGTGAAGCCTCAGAACGCGAGCCTCTTGAGCTCCGCGTTTTAGTATTCAGACACAAACTTTGCTCGACTGATGCGATTTAGAAGAGACGCAGGCATGAGCCTCATGTCCTATATCTGCTGGACAGATGGTTTTTCCAATTTCTTGCACCTATTGTCGACGTGCGCGTCATCTTTGTCGAGTTCGGCATCCCGGTTATGCTTCATGGGTTGTTGGGAACCCCCGGTAACCTAGAGCTGAGGAAGAGAAGGGGCATGGAAAGATTGGCCTTCAACGACGTTGTCCTCGCGGGTCCGTGGGAGACGTTGACGCAGGCCACGTGCGCAATGCGGCCAGAAATGGCGCTGTTTGCACATGCTATCTCTGAGAAAGTCTCTGAAGGGACTTGAGAGCGGACCTCCGAAGAGACTTTGCGGTACTGACGTGCCACCCTAAAGCTCTTAGAGCTAGAAGAGAGGAACTCTTCATACTTTGCCTGGTCGAATTCCACGACAAGTGACTCGACCGTTTTCCCATGAAGTTGACGTCACCTTGCGCCACAACTTGCTCATCTGTAGAGAAAATAGTCCCCAGCGGAGTCGCCATCTCTTGTTTACTCAAAAAAAATGAAAATATGTATTGTAAAATTTCATTGAATGAATGAACAATTACAACAATTCCAAAGAATTTCAATTACAAGAGAGAGAAAATGTTCAAGCTCAGATCCCCTCTTTGTTTAATACTGGATTCTTTGTCTAGCGGTGAAAAGTGAATCTTATTTTTCATTTACCAGGTGAACATCAAGCTTCTCTAAAAATCTTCTTCTTGGATCACAGATGGAGTAGAGAGCTCCTATCCAATGAAATCTCAAAGAGACTTAGGCAAAAACTTGAACTCAGCAAGTTGGTAGAAGAGTTTAACTCTTTACCAGTATTCCTCAGCTGAAAAATTCTGACTAAATTAGGCCAAGTTCGACCGACCAGCCTTCAATAGCAAACTGAGCTATTTATAGGGATTTTAGAGGTAAAACTGTCCCTAAAAACCCTCCATAATGGGGGTTAACTCCCCTCATTACATGGGTAGTAATTGACCCGGTAATGAGGGCAATTACAACTGAGATGTAGGGCTCCTCTGTAGTTGAAAACGTGGGCTTCAAGCCTTACTAGACGCGGGCTTCGATCTCCGCTGAGATGCGGCTTCGAGCCTCACGTTTTGACACTGTGGTGATATTGAGACGCGGGTTTCGAGCCTCGCATTTTGACATTGCAGTGATGCTGAGACACAGGTTTTGAGCCTCACGATTTGACATTGCAGTGATGCTCAGGCGCGGGTTTCGAGCCTCGCGTTTTGACATTGCAGTGATGCTGAGACGGGGGCTTCGAGCTCTGCATCTTAGCGTTGTATGAATGGCTTTAATTATCCTCGCGTCTGAAGTATGAACTCCGCATTTGACGACTTGTCTTCAGTGATTTTTAGACCATCTACAACAACTTCTAATCTACTACCTAACAAGACCAAGAAGCTTCATCACTAGATTAGAAGCCCATAAGTTAACCCTAATTAAGAGATAGAGAGAAAATCACTTGTGTTTGCGATTATTATCTTTTCTGTGATTTAATTTCCTTTATTACAAGTACTTTATTTTTATAACGCTAATATCTTTGTTTGAGTGTTGACGTGTATAGTAGATCCTACAATTGGCATCATCTCGGGACCAACAATACTATTTGACTCCTTACCTTGACTGATAACAAGTTTTTGAATAAAGACTATGCTTAAGAATGAAAAGTTCAATTTTCCTATAACTCATAGATTACTTAATTTTTATAATAATACTTCAAATATTTTTCTCTTTTAAAATGTGTTTTCAAAATACTAACACTTTGTTTTTTCTTTCTTTATAGATTTTGTGGGTGTAATCAACTGAAAACCCTCACGAGACAAAACTCGTCCTCTAGGGGAAACCTAGAGGTTTAACGGCATGTTGCACATTCTTAGTTCAATCGCGTGACCTGCGAAAGTGGTCTAATCTTTGGTTTAGTTTTGTTGTTTTGCTCGAGGACAAGCAAAAGATAGGTGTGGGGGTGTGATCATACACATATTTTGCATTCTTTTTATTGCACTCCTACATTTATCGTGTAATAAATCTGCTAATTTTCTTATCTTAAATGTCTATTTTGTAGAAGATAATCATGGAGAGAAAAAGGATTAAATCATATAAATACCGATTAAAATCAGATTTAACTAGATCTATTTGGTTAGCTGAGGATGATCCCAGATCTAGTCAGTTAAAAATTAGATTTTGGTGAATCAATTCGATTAACTTAAAGATCTATGAGGATATCACCACATCCAAAGCAAATCAAAGATTGGGGCAAATGTTCAGCTAAAGATCAGTGCAATCAAGAAAGATAACACCAAATTGAAACCGGTAAAATTCAAATTTCTATAAATTCATTTTGGTTAGCTAAAGATCCACCGAGGATAACATCAAATACAGAGTTCAAATTCAAAATCCAAAGGGATAAATAGATAGAGAGAAAATCAACGGATGAGATGAAGCAATTCTGACTCGAATTCAGACTGAATATATTTTAGTATTTGAACCATAACTTTCGCTATCTAAAATCAAATTTAATGATTCAAGATGATCCAGAGAGAAGAAGTAAAGGATTACAACTCTTACGTTGATTACTATTTCTAATTCTATCGTTTGATAAGTGATATTGAGCAATCAACACGCTAACAAGCTGCAGATAATAATTGAATATCCACATCAAATCAAGTTTGAAGATAAAGGGAGGATTCAAATTCAGAAATAGCCAGCTCCCTCGATCTTTCGACTCGTTTACTTATCCATTTCTATCCTATAAAAACCCCACACATCAGAGGCAGAGAGGAGAAAATAGAGATAGATTCTTAGGCCAGTTTTTCATTCTTTTTAGCATAGGTTTTAATTTTCGTTTTATGTAATTTTTATTTTTTTTGTAAGCATAGATTAGGCTAAAATTCATGTAAGTAAGAGAGAGAGAGATTTATGTTGAGAGTGACACCGATGTAACCTCCTACTTTCTTCTATCGTTTCTGCAAGCAATAAAAAGGTAACTTTTTATGTTCTTCTTTATTTTTGTTTTCTTCTTCTTTTTTCTACTCTTCCTCTTTCAGTTTTGATGATAGTCCAAGTGAGTCAAATAGCATCGGTATTGTCTTACCTTAGCGAGTGCCATCGATAGCTCATGACGATAGATTCTTCCCTATGTTTGTATCATTTCATACTTGCTCGAAGAAGCCTTGATGATGTAATGTGAATTGGGACTGAGTTAATCTTATGAGTTATGCACTGATCGCCTCCAGATTAAGGTAAACATGCAAGGATTCCAGGTAAGTCATCAACCAGAAAAATGTATGTATTTCTTTTAGGTTTTCTTTCTTTTCTTTTAAACTTTAGTTTAGATCACATCCATCACCAAATCTCTACTATTTTTAACTTTCTTTGTACAAAATCACCATCTCCTTCTATCTACCACTTTCACAATTTAACATAACTTATTTGCTTTTTTCTTTTCAAGAACTAAAAGAAAAACTTTAACCATTTTTTGTAACTTAAAAGAGAACTTACAAAAAGCTTCAATCGCTAGTCCCTCCTTGAGGATCACGACCCGTATAGCCACTTGCTATTGTGGTAGAATTGAGCACCTTGCACTACTGTTATAAAGTTTTGAAATTCTATATTTTCTGTCTGTAGGTTCCAACTCAATCAGTGAGCAGAATGCGAGTCTGATGATCCTCTTATTTTGTTTCCATCAATGCGACTTTCCCGTCTATGAATTGAATGCGAATCTAGCGAGCTTCACGTTTTAAGACTTCTAAATGAGGGTATCTTTCATTTTGAGACTTGCCTTTGAGTCTCCACACTTAGAAAAATTTCTATGTCTTCAAGTGTAAAGTTCAAATGCGGGCTTCATGTGAGCTTCGCGTTTCAAACCATTGGACACAAATCTCATGTGTTGAGTTCCGAGTTTTAGCTTCAACACTTGGTGTTTTTCCACTGCTTTTGAAAGTTTAATTTGTATTTTCTTCTTTGTTGTGAGATATTCATCTTACTCTCTATCCAAGAGATGTCACTTTGGGCAAATGGGTGGCGCAGACCTAAATGTCGTCTTCAGTCTGAGGAAGACTACTCTAGCATTGACCGGGAAGAGCCAAGAGCGACATGCCAAATTGAGCAGAGCCAGTCTGCTGACTCTCCAAGAGCTCATCATAGATGGGCGATTTGAGTTAGGTTCCCACACCTTGTTAAGGATGCCAGACTTCCTTTTTGGGGACTCGATCAACAAAGATGAGGAAGTTCTGAACGATGGGAACTCAAATGCTCCGTCAGATCGGGGAGCGACGCTTCTTCCTGCCCAACATGGAAAGAATGTTTCATTTCTCATGCATTCAGTTTCATTCTCTATCTCAACAGATGGATTGGGAGCTGACCAAGATGCAATCTGGTGTTTCTCTCAAAAAGCTAGGAAACAAAATTGCTTTCCTAGCCAGTAATGACAGGGACGTGGTCGAGCTACACCCCGGGCTAATAAGGATGGAGTAACCGATCGCCGAGACTGCTCAGCAGGCTGCCACTTTTATTAATCAGTTTATGGCTGTGAAAGGCGACTTCCCCAAGAGTGAGTTCCGTGCATTGGGATGGATTCATTCCTTTGAGAAGAGCTGGTGGCCAAGAATGGTAAGCTTTGTTCTCGACGAACTGAAGGAGCCATTGGTGTGGTATGGATTCTACATACTAGTCAGGGCTGTCCAGTATGGAATCTCATAGAGAAATCATCACTTATTCGCCATAATGGAGGGTTACAATCCAGAGACTTGCACGTTCTTCACCCTAGCCGAAGAGATGTGTTTGACCCTACATGAGATGTATGAAGTCTCACGGCTGGTGATGGGGGATCTCTCATATGAAGAATACGTTCCAACCGTAGAGGAGCTGCATCTAATGAAGAAGGATGCTCCTCTTGTATATGAGACGTACTGAGAAGTGATGTGTCATTTTCATAGCTGCGCCTAAACAACCAGGTTGAGATCAGGAGGAACCAGATAAATGGCTTGGGTGAGCTATCTTTTCAGGGCCTGAGTGACAAGACCGACCTGGTGTCTCGCTTAGCTCCAAACACTGACGCGGAGGTCAAGGAGAGGATCAATGCGTCTGTAAGCTAGTACACCTCAGAGTCCAACAAGGACATTTTCAAACCAGACATGGTCTTTGAAAGTTTCCATTACCAGGCCAGGATCCCAATCTCTGATAGAGCTCTGCTGGTTAGATTTTTGATAATATGGTTGAAGCGATATGTTGTGCCGACACTCTTGCATGAAGTCATCATTGCCGATGTGGTGTACCCAGCTATTCTATTAGCGTTCGGTCGATCTCTTGTCTTGCTCCCAGTAATGGTGGGCTGCATTCAAAGCGGGCCGTGGGTTTTGATGAAAAGCTTTTGCCATATGGAGTAGATGAAGAGGACTATGTGCTTATGGATCAGAACGGCACACCCTAGTTGAAGATGCCTAACCCTAAAGTTAAATTGCCATGCACCTACCTGGTGGCATGGTCCCATCCCTGATGAAAGCGGTGCAGGTATTGATTAGTCTCTAAAATTGCATACTTCATACCATATCTTCACATTTATTTAATATTAAATCCTGTTATTAACACCTGTCTTGTATGTTTCTAGGTCTCTAGGTCCATGACATGAAATGAAGAAGAAGCCCAAAAATTCCATTTAATTGGTGATTAAAACCCTACAAAAATAGCCATTGACGTTGGAGGGTGGTTTCGTCAAAACAGGATGCCCAAATCCAGAATCTAAGAAGTATAACAGACGGGGGACAAGCGGGTAGCACGCAGCAGGCGGCACAGCGCGCGCAGCCTCAGAGTGCTGCGGAAATGTGGCAAAAGCCGCATTTCTGTGGCAAGATCTTGGAGCCGTACATCGTGATTTGACGCACGGCTCCGTGCACGCTCCCCGGTGCCCCCTTTCGCCTATATATACCCTGGGATTTTTAGAGCTGAAGGAGAAGGAGTTTTGAGGAGAGTTTTAGAGTTTTCTTCTCCATGTATGTAGTTGTTAGGGTCATTTAGGTTAGTTCTTCTTCTTCCTCTTTTGTATTTTTCATACCTTGTAGATCTTGTAATAGGGAAGAGAGTAGTACATAGGATGAAAGCAAGAGTGCTTGTAATGGAGGGTAACACTCTATGAAAGGTTCTCTCTTTATCTCTAATTATTTTCTTCTCTCTAACTCCTTTTACTTGTGATTGAAATGAGAAAATAGTAAAGAAAGAGTTTAGAAAGTCTTAGTCTCGTTTCAAAGTAACCATGCAGCAAGGGCTAGACGAGTCGATCCACAGTGAAGGATGCGATGGAAGCTTTTTGGAATGATCTTCTCTGTATTTGGCTTGGAAAAGAAAAGAGATATTGTTTGTGAGAATTAGATTTGATCAAGCAAAAGAGGTATAGTTTACCAATCATCTGCCACAACCCAAAGTATTAGTCTCAAAGAGTGAACATCATATTGAATGAAGAAGTATCCATCCTAGGTTATTGATTGAGAATCAAGTAAGATGAATAATAATGTTGAAACTCTAATTAGTGTGCACTAATAAAAATTAGACTATAGTTCATCCTAATTTCAAAGTATAGCATAAGAGAAGTTTTTACTTAAAGTTATGCTATCAAAGTACTTAAGTATGAACTATGAGTAATCATTTAAAAAGTGCAAGCTGAACTAAGTAAACCTAATTATCGATTCATTTTCAAGAATACCATTTTAATCCTAGGGTTTCTAGATGTCAATCAGTCCATCTTTTAAACTAAACTAGGGTTGATCGAGAGATTAGCAAACTATAGGTTTAATTTAGTTATTCAATTTTTTATTTTTATTTTCAATTTTTATTTCGAATACGAAAAGTTGCATGGAAATTAAAAGAAGAAATAAATAATCTAAAGTAGAAAAATAAATTGAATTGTAAAACAAGAAAAGTAAAAAGAATAAAGAACCTTTTTATTGGATGTCACGGCCAATTACAATGCTCTTCTTCTTCAATAATGTTCTTCTCCAAATAAAAAAACGAAATAATACAAGAAATTCGGAACGAAGAAAAGATCTAAAGAAAACCCTAGGCTTCAGTTTTCTGGATCCCCTTCTCTGTTGCTCTACAGGGATATTTATAGGAGATATAAGACGTAGAGTCCCAGTACAACTCTCCCACGAAATCGCATTGCCAGATTCCTCCTAACGGCCACGGAAACGCGGCTATTGCCGCGGAGCCGCGTTTTTGCGGCAATAGTATGGCCAATGGCCACGCGCTTTCTTGTGTGACCTCCTCTGGTCCGTCCATCTGGGCGCTTCCTTTTGGATTCTGCATTCAAACCCTCTATCTTGAGAACTCGGGATAACTTGGGAAGCAAGTTATCAAAAATTTGAAGTTTAAAAAGGATTTATTCCCTTATCTTTATCCTTGCATTGGAAGCAACCAGGCTTAAGTACAAGTCCATCTCTGTTTAAGGATAATGATCCATCTTATCCTTTTCCTCCTCTTTTTAGCAATTAGGAGTTCTATTTCATCCTTCCTCTTCCTCCCCTAGATTTTAAATTAATAATTTAAAATTCAAGTTTAGATTAGGTTAGATAAGATAGAAGCTTCTAAATTACTAATAATTAATTATGCATGTGGGCTTGTGGGATTCTTGGGCTTTTGGGCTTCACTTGTGCTTTATTTCTTTATTTTTTTAATTACTTAAGGCCTGCACAACATTAAACTATAAAACATTAGTAGTAGTGCATAAAAAAGAATAAATAGGGAAATATGATGATAAATATGCATTTTTAACTACCTATCACACCCCCACACTTATCTTTTTGCTCGTCCTTAAGTAAAAAAAATAAAAAGAAAAATAAAAAAGAAAAATGAAAAGAAAAAGAAAAGAAAAACTAACCTATCCTAACTCACTTTCGTAGGCATCACGGTTGCACTTAGCACATGCAACAAGTTGTTAAACCTCTAGGTTAGCCCTAGAGGACGAGTGTTGTCTCGTGAGGGTTTTCAGCGGATTACACCCACAAAATCCATAAAAGGAAAATGTTAGTGATTTAATTAATTAATTAATTAATTTTATTATTTATTTATTTATTTTATTTTGAAAAAGGAAAGAAACATTTGAAATATATTTAAAGAAACTAAGTAATCTATAAGTTTTAGGATTATCATTTTTATTCATTCTTGAACTTAGTCTTTATCAATTAATTTCTTATCAATTTTAGGTAAGGATTAAAATTGAATTTTTATATAGTTTCTTTCGTTACCCTAAGTCATATGCATCCTTGTGAATCTTTACTAGGGATTCTTTAACTTGGACTCTCATGCCTCTTTATTATTATTATTATTTTCTCTTTTTTTTTAAATATGTATAACTCATCTAATTTTCTTTTGTATAAGTATCAAGGCTTCTTGAGGCCCTCATACCTAACAATTGACTATTAGATGTGTTAGCACATATATAGATAATATTTGTTGATTTTCTTAGGCTTTCTAATTCACCCATGTAGCGAGCCTAAGGTCGGTGGCTCCCAAACCAATCGGTTTTAGGACACCGGGTGAGAAAACACTCCACGGACTTAAGGACTCAAGTGAACTTGGCCACAAAACTAAGGACTTTATTTATAAAATCACCTTTAGACGTGAATACTTATGCTTCTTGAGGCACATGTATCTAGCTTAATTAGTGAACTCTATTATTATTATTTTTTTATAAGGTACAAGAGTCTTTGTCTTAGAATCCTAGATGTGAAAGTGTATTAGGTATGCACATTTCAGTCAGGTAGAAATCAAGACTAATTAATTATTCAATTTTTCGTCCTATACCTAAAAAATCCAATAATTTATTTTATTTTGACCAAGTTTTTAGAAATCCTAATCATGATTTTCCTAATTCTTAAGATTAACTTGGATTTCTTTCAAAAGATAAGTCAAAATATTTTCTCCTTTGTCAACTATATATATTTTTAGTTAAATTTTTTTATATATATATATATATATTATTAAGTTAATAACCTAAGGTTAGTGAGTTATATTAACAGTACCCTACAATTAGTCAATAATCTATGTTAAAATAAATATCTTATATATATATATTTTAAATTATAAGGTTAGTACCCTCCCCCACACTTATCTCATGCATTGTCCCCAATGTATGCATGTATGTATAAATGCATGAAATGAACTGGCAGAGAGGTAGAGTTACCGATACATTGGGTCAAAAAGACCCAAGGCTGTGTCTACTTCCGGGACTGATTCCAAAAATGGTTTCAGATGTTGACCATTTACCTTGAATTCATTTCCATTCTTAGGGTCGTATATCTCTATGGCTCCATGTGAAACACAGTCTTAACAATGAAAGGCTCTGTCCATCTTAATTTAAACTTTTCGGGACAGAGGTGAAGTCTAGAGTTATAGAGTAAGACTTTTTGTCCTTGGACAAAAGTTTTTCTCATGATGAACTTATCATGAAAAACCTTAACCCTATCTTTCATAATCATCGCATTTTCATATGCCTCGTTCCTTAACTCCTCAAGTTCAGAAATTTGCAATTTCTGAAGTGCACTAGCCTTATCTAGGTCAAAATTCAGTAGCTTAATTGCCCATAAGGCTTGGTGCTTTAACTCAATAGGAAGGTGGCAAGCCTTTCCAAAAACTAATCTATAAGGAGACATTCCTAGAATAGTTTTAAAGGCGGTCCTATATGCCCATAAGGCATCCACCAATTTGGTGGACCAGTCCTTTCTATTTTGATTCACAGTTTTCTCTAAGATAAGCTTAACTTGCCTATTTGAGACTTCTACCTGCCCACTGGTTTGAGGATGGAAAGGTGTAGATAACTTGTGTATTATGGCATATTTTCGCATAAGAGCTTCAAAAATTCTATTGCAAAAATGTGTACCAATATCACTAATTATGGCACGAGGGGTTCCAAAGCGAGAAAAGATGTTTTCTTTTAAGAACTTGACAACAACTTTGTTGTCATTTGTCTTGCAAGGGATGGCTTCAACCCATTTGGATACGTAATCTACAGCCAACAAGATGTATTGGTGCCCAAATGAATTAGGGAAGGGACCCATGAAATCAATGCCGCAAACATCAAAGAGTTCTACTTCTAGAATTGGGTTTAGGGGCATCATATTACGTTTAGAAATCCTTCCTATCATTTGGCATTTAGTGCAAGTTTTGCAAAAGTCAAATGCGTCTCTAAACAAAGTGGGCCAATAGAAGCCACTTTGTAGTAGCTTTTCGGCTGTTTTGTGGGGACCAAAGTGTTCACCGCAAGCAAATTCATGACAAAAGGCTAGAATGCTTCTAGTTTCCTCTTCAGGAACACATCTCCTAATGATTTGGTCGCTACAATACTTGAAGAGGTAAGGGTCCTCCCACATGAAATACCAGACTTGAGACAAGAACCGGTGTCTATCCTGTTTTGACCAACTAGATGGTGTTTGGTTTGTGACTAAGTAATTAACTATGTCGGCAAACCATGGTTCCGTAGAGATAGCTAAAAGTTGTTCGTTGGGAAAATTATCATTGATGGGCAGTTCGTCAGAAGGTGCGTTTGGCACACGAGAGAGATGGTCTGCGACGACATTTTCAGCACCCTTTTTATCACGAATTTCGAGATCAAACTTGGAAGAGGAGGATCCAATGAATGATTCGGGCCTTCGCATCTTTTTTGAGCATTAGGTATCGAAGTGCAGAATGATCGGTGAATATCATGGTTTTGGTCCCAAGTAAGTATGGGCGGAATTTCTCCAAAGCGAACACTACTGCAAAGAATTCTTTCTCGGTTGTAGTATAGTTCACTTGGGCATCATTGAGTGTCCTACTTAAATAATAGATCACGTGTTGCTTGTTATATTTGCGTTGTCCTAAGACGGCGCCTATAATAAAATCGGAGGCATCACACATTATCTCAAAGGGTTTGGAACAGTCCGGAGGTGAGATGATAGGTGCAGAGATAAGTTCCAATTTTAACTTCTCCCATGCACTACTACACTTGTCATCAAAGATGAAGGGCACGTCTTTGGCTAAAAGGTTTGTAAGGGGTCTAGCAATTTTGCTAAAATCCCTAATGAACCTACGGTAAAACCCAGCGTGTCTTAAAAAAGAACGAATGTCCTTCACGCATTGTGGAATAGGGAGTTTGGCTATGATCTTCACTTCAGTCTTATCCACTTTGATCCCTTTCCTAGATATCTCATGACCTAGGACAATCCCATGCTGCACCATAAAGTGGCACTTTTCCCAATTTAGGGTCAAGTTTTTTTCGGTGCACCTTTTTAGTGCTAGCTCTAAGTGATGTAGGTATTGGTCAAATGAATTTTCATAGACGGAGAAGTCATCCATGAAGATCTGCAAGAAGCTCTGGACCATGTCAGAGAAAAGGCTTAACATGTAACGTTGGAATGTGGCGGGTGGATTGCATAGGTCGAAAGGCATTCGGTGATAGGCAAACGTCCCAAATGGGCATGTGAACGTTATCTTTTCTTGGTCCTCTGGGGCTATTGGGTTTGGTTATACCCTGAGTAACCGTCCAAGAAATAGTAATACTCATGGCTCGCTAATCGTTCCAGCATTTGGTCGATAAATGAGATGGGAAAATGGTCTTTTCTAGTAGCGGCATTCAATTTACGATAGTCTATGCATACTCGAACCTTGGTAGGTAGTCGTATTTGTATTAACTCTTGCTTGTCGTTTTTCACCACAGTAAAACTAGACTTTTTAGGGACCACATGCACTGGGCTGACCCATTGGCTATCGGAAATGGGGTAAATGATCCCATTATCCAATAGTTTCACTATTTCGGCTTGTACAGCCTCTTGCATGAGCGGGTTTAGCCTACGTTGTGGGTCCCTCTTCGGTTTAACCCCTTCATTTAGATGGATTCTATGCTGGACTATTTTAGGGCTTAGTCCCTTGGTATTGGCATAGTCCAACCAATGGCTTCTCTATGCCTCCTAAAAATTGCCAATAGGTCTTCCTCTTGCCTATTAGTCAAATTGGAGGCAACTATGACTGGTAACGTCTCTTGTTCACCAAGGTAGGCGTACTTAAGATGTTTAGGCAAGGTCTTTAACTCCAAGGAAGGAGGTGGCTCGATGGGTGGAGGTGTTAAGCTTAAATTCTCCATCTCTATAGAACTTCGACTTGCTGCCCACTCAATCTCATCAAGGTTGAGATTACTAGATTCTAACTCTTCATCATCCTTTGATTCTAGTGTGATCTCCTTTTTGTGCTCACTAGTTATATTTTCAATGAGGTTGACCTCAAAGGGTTGGTC
Source organism: Agave tequilana (assembly GCA_038442645.1). Classification (NCBI taxonomy): domain Eukaryota; kingdom Viridiplantae; phylum Streptophyta; class Magnoliopsida; order Asparagales; family Asparagaceae; genus Agave; species Agave tequilana. The sequence continues at coordinate 70,907 of JAVJIF010005733.1, read as the reverse complement.
ATTTATGTCGGGTGTTTACCTAAGTTGAAAACATTGACTTCCTTGGTCATGTCTCCAAAAGTCAATCTCATGGATCCGTTTCTACATTAGCAGTTGCTAGGGACGGACGTCCTAAGATGACGGGAGTTTAGGAACTAGGATTAGACACAGGTTTGTCTCTAAGACAATGAAATCTACTGGGTAAATAAATTCTCCGACACGTATAAGGACATTGTTGATCTCTCCTTTTGGAACTTTAATTGATCGATCAGCTAATTGGATCGTAACTTGAGTTGGGTTAAGTTTGCCTAATCCAAGTTGCTGATATATGGAGAAGGAAAGTAAATTAATGCTTGCTCCTAAATCGAGGAGTGCTCTACTAATTTCAGCTTTACCTATTGTGCAAGAAATGGTAGGACAACCAGGGTCTTTGTACTTGACTGGGATCTGGTTGGACAATAGCTCACTAATATTAGTGGCTAGAAAAACCTTCTTAGGCACATTTGTCTTTCTTTTCTTGGTGCACATGTCCTTAAGGAATTTGGCATAACTAGGGACCTGTTTGATTGCATCAAGAAGTGGTATATTAAGCCTGACTTGATTAAACACCTCAAGCAGTTTCTCCATATATGCATTATTATTACTCCTAAGCCTATTTGGAAACGGGGCTATAGGTTTATGCACTTGTTTTGCTGACTTATCAACTTTAGTTTCTTTGGAATTTTGTGGAGATGGAGTGGAACTAGATGGAATGGACAATTGAGCTGGGTCCTGTGGCATGGATACTTGATTATCAACTTGTGGCATGGATACTTGATTATCAACTTGTTTTCCTGATCTCAATGTATGAACAAAGTTACACTGGTTTGGGTCTTGAACCTCATTGGCTTGCCTAGGATTCCTAGGGTTTGGCAATGGTTGACTTGGTAGAGTTCCCTTTTGTCTTCCTTGTTGATTCAGTTGCATCTCTATCCTAGTCAAGACTTGAGCTAGTGTGTCTTGGCTCTTAACTAGAGTGTCCACCTTTCTTTTCATATTGGAGAGTCTTGTTTTCATATGTGTATTTTGGAAAGAAGGTGGAGGATTTTGGTTGGGATAATTTTGCTAATAAGGAGATTGTTGAAAATTGTTAAAGAATTTGGGCCTTGTTTGATCATTGTTGTTTGGGCTCCATGAGAAATTTGGGTGATTTCTCCAACCGGGATTATTGGTGAATGAATATAGATTGTTAGTGGGCCTTGTGAAGGCTGCACTCATATGTTCGGGCAAAGTTTGATGAGCTATAAAGACTGGACATTCCTCGAACACATGGTTCATAGCTTGACAATAAGTACGGCCCGCCGAAGGTGTTGGGCTGACTTGGTTTACTGAGACTGGTTCTTTAGTTTCAAGAGCTTCTATTCTTCGCATCACAGCAGCTAGTTTAGCTTCAGTAGCTATGTTAGCCTCAATGGAATGGACACCTCCTTTAGAAGAGATAGGGTCATTAGTCCTAAATTTTTCTGGAGTTAGTTCCCATTGGATGGTATTATCAACCAATTCTTCATATAATAACCATCCTTCGCCTTTGTTCTTTTTCAAAAATCCTCCTTGGCACATGGATTCTAATAGGGTTTTTGTTTGATATTCTAATCCATCATAAAGAGCTTGGCAAAGTCGCCATTTCTCTATCCCATGGTGAGGGCATTGGGCAAGGAGGTCCTTAAAACATTCGAAGTACTTTCAAAAAGGTTCATTGGCTGTTTGCTTAAACTGCAAGATGCTTTTCCTAATTAGTGCAGTCTTGTGAATGGGATAAAACTTCTTTAAGAAGGCTTTGACGAAATTATCCCATGAGGATATGGAACCGGCCTCTAGACTGTAGAGCCATTTCTTTGCTAAGTCTTTCAAAGAGAATGGGACAAACCATAATTTAATGGCATCTACTCCTAGGCTGGGTATTTTCATCATTAGACATACTTCTTCAAATTCCCTTATGAAAATGTATGCATCCTCGGATTCAAATCCATGAAATTTGGGAAGAGTGTTGATGTAATGTGGTTTTAGCTCAAATTGGTCAACACCTTCATCGGGTAACTGAATGCAAGAAAATAGGATAGAACCAATCTTGCAATGATGGTGGTTATGCCATGCGTGAATCGGGTTTTTGTTCGGGTGGTGAACTGGTCCTAATTAGTCTAGATGTGACATGGTCTCTCGACCAAGCTGACATGCACAGTTAACAAACAAGTTCACCCAATCAATCAAGAAAGAAAAAAATTAATCAAAAATCCTATTCTAGGATAAGCTTGGACCTAGATGACTCCTAACTTTAGACTGTCTTTAGGAGGTATATTGCAGACTTTAACCAGTAGTTAATCGGCCAGGTAGGTGGCAAGATCGGAGGGAGGTTATCCGTCAAAGACGTTCCTTAATTAAGTAACCACCAATCTTCGGGCTTTCGGCCCTTAATCCTCTTCCTAGGCACCGATTGGCGAGAGTTAATTTCGAACAACTTCCTCCTTCAGCCAATCTGCGAATGAGTCTGAGTTAACCTAAGGCCAACGTCTAGTCAATTTTTATTTTAGGGTTAGGGTTGTGAGTGCGATGGAGATGATTTGTGGGCCAAGGAAGGGTGATGAAATCCCCACCTTATGTTATTTATAGGTTATGCCCTTAAAGTGATTTAGTGCACATGTAAAGCAATAGACAAGTATTCATTCAAAAGCAGTAAATCAGCCAGGGTGCTTCCTAGTCTATATCCAATGTGAACGTACCTTGTCGCCAATACTCTTCAACAGAAATTAAGAAAATTTAAATAGACACGTGCCTCTAATGCAAGAGTCTAAAATTTTTAAATTAGTCAACTAATAGGTTACTGTTAATTAGTTAGCAGTATGCAGGGTGATCACAGAGAAAAATTATCAAAATAGTAAACAAAACGTTGCAATTTATAGCAACCTGCAAAAATTCAGTCAGTAGTTCACTACTATTGCTGCGTTTTCACGGCTAGATAGTAGGCTCTGTTGCTTTGCCTTCTAGGGCAGAGGCACAGAGTTGCTATATGTCCTTAACTGCAGTTATAGTTCCTGTTCTCGGATCCTGCAAACAAAAAGAAAAAGAAGAATTAGTTTTTTGAGAATATCGTACCGTTCCCTCCCCGGCAACGGTGCCAAAATTTTGTTGAAACGGGAAAATAGTAAAAAAAATAGTTTAGAAAGTCTTAGTCTCATTTCAAAGTAACCGTGTAGCAAGAGCTAGACAGGTCAATCCACAGGGAAGGATGTGATGGAAGCTTTTCGGAACAATCTTCTCTGTATTTGGCTTGGAAAAGAAAAGAGATATTATTTGTGAGAATTAGATTTGTTTAAGCAAAAGAGGGATAGTTTACCAATCATCTACCACAACCCAAAGTATTAGTCTCAAAGAGTAAACATCATATTGAATGAAGAAGTATCCATCCTAGGTTATTGATTGAGAATCAAGTAAGATGAATAATAATGTTAGAACCCTAATTAGTGCGCACTAATAAAAATTAAACTATAATTCATCCTAATTTCAAAGTATAGCATAAGAGAAGTTTTTACTTAAAGTTATGCTATCAAAGTATTTAAATATGAACTAAGAGTAATCATTTAAAAAGTGCAACCTGAATTAAGTAAACCTAATTATCGATTCATCTTCAAGAACACCATTTTAATTCTAGGGTTTCTAGATGTCAATCAGTCCATCTTTTAAACTAAACTAGGGTTAATCGAGAGATTAGCAAACTATAGGTTTAATTTAGTTATTCATTTTTTTATTTTATTTTCAATTTTTATTTCGAATACGAAAAGTTGCATGGAAATTAAAAGAAGAAGAAATAAATAATCTAAAGCAGAAAAATAAATTGAATTGTAAAATAAAAAAAGTAAAAAGAATAAAGAACCTTTTTATTGGATGTCACCGGCCACTTACAAAGCTCTTCTTCTTCAATAATGTTCTTCTCCAAATAACAAAAACGAAATAATACTAGAACTTCGGAAAGAAGAAAAGATCTAAAGAAAACTCTAGGCTTTAGTTCTCTGGATCCCCTTCTCTATTGCTCTGCAGGGGTTTTTATAGGAGATATAAGACGTAGAGTCCCAGTACAACTCTCCCACGAAACCTCGTTGCCAGATTCCTCCTAACGGCCGTGAAAACGCGGCTATAGCCGCGCTTCCGCGGCAATAGCGTAGCTAATGGCCACGCGCTTTCTTGCGTGGCCTCCTCTGGTCCGTCCATCTGGGCGCTTCCTTTTGGATTCTGCATTCAAACCCTCTATCTTGAGAACTCAGGATAACGTGGGAAGTAAGTTATCAAAAATCCGAATTTGAAAAAGAATTTGTTCCCTTTATCTTTATCCTTGCATTGCAAGCAACCAGGTTTAAGTAGAAGTCTATCTTTGTTTAAGGATAATGATCCATCTTATCCTTTTTCTCCTCTTTTTAGCAATTAGGAGTTCTATTTCATCCTTCCTCTTCCTCCCCTAGATTTTAAATTAATAATTTAAAATCCAAGTTTAGATTTGGTTAGATAAGATAGAAGCTTCTAAATTACTAATAATTAACTATGCATGTGGGCTTGTGGGATTCTTGGGCTTTTGGTTTTCACTTGTGCTTTATTTCTTTATTTTTTTAATTACTCAAGGCCTGCACAACATTAAACAATAAAATATTAGTAATAGTGCATAATAAAAGAATAAGTAGGAAAATATGATGATAAATATGCATTTTTAACTACCTATCAACATGTTTAGCTAATTATCTTCTCACGGCAACTAACTACTAACCACTAACTTACTAACTTCTTATTTGATAATCCACATGAATCTAATAGCCTCTACTTGACCTTGCTCTTGTAAGAGCCATCGATGGCTCATGATGATGGATTCTAACACTCTAACATTCTAACTCTCTAACAAGCTAAAATTACTTTATTCCATGCTTGCTCTTGTTTAGTTTTGATCGTTAAAGTGTAGCTTGCACTTGTTTTTTGAGTTTGGATGTGATGAGTTATCTTATGGGTTATGCTTTGAAACGTTCTTGAACCAAGGACTAGTGATGGCCAAGGATACATGTGAGGTAACTATTACTAAGAGATTAGCATGTTAGTGGAGCCATTAGTTAGTAGCCATAAGTTTTCTTTCCATTTTACTTTGTTTTAGAAAAACTATTAAAAATCACAAATATCTTCTCTTCTATGTTCTCACTTCTTCGTGTTTCACCGTACTCTTCTCTTTCCACTTTTTGTTTTCTTTTCTTTTGATTCTTTAAAATATTGAAGAAACTTTAACACACACGTGAATTACCGGAAAAGCTTCTATCGCTTCCCGTCCCTGTAGATTCGACCCGTTTAGCCTTTATGCTATAACGGAAGTATCGAGGAAGCTAAAGCGTGCACTTTTAACTCTTGATTTCAAAATATATATTTTTCGTGCACGGTTTTCCCCCGATCGGGCATCGGAATGCTTCAGGCCTTTCGTACAAAGACTATGGCGCTCGAGTTGGAATCACTCCTATATGTTCTTCATCAGAAGAATTACTCAGAGTGGGATGAACTACCAGCTCATCTAGTGCTTCCCTGAAATTCATGACGTATCTTATAGGGATCATTTCTTGGACTTTGTGGGTCCAGATGGATTCACCACCATGTCCACCGGTGTCTTTTGTTGGCTGATCAACATTCGACCTGGATATATGGTCTTCCATTAGGGCAACGTCTGCATGGTTGAGTCATATATGCCCAGTTGGTTTGCTAGGTAGTTTGGATACGATCAACTTTACATCAGTAATCCAAACTCGAACCTTTTCGAAGGGGCGCGGGCGTGGTACTTCAGCTCAGCCGGAGAGACTACAGCCATCTTAGTCTCCCAAAGAAGACGCCCAACTTCTATGCTACCCTCAGCTTCTGTACGTGGCACGTCATTGCCAACACGGTGCCGGGCTACGGAATAAATACTTCATGTATCAAGGCCATCAAGTAAGAATATAATGCCTGCAAGGGTTCTAAGGCTACCCACATTAGGGGATGAAGAATTTTTGGAGGATGAGAGAGAGAGACGACGAGCATGAAGTGACCCAAGAATCGGAGTGTGGTGCAGAGACTACCGAGGAGTGATCGGCGAGATGAACCCATCAGATTGTGGCGAAGCGGTTCGGCCATCATCTTCTGAGGCTGGCTTGAGTCAGAAAAAGGCACGTCGAGAGCCCAAAGTTGAGGATCCTTTGAGAGGGATTTCAAGATCAGAGACAGAGCCTGAACCAACTCGTGTCGATTCCAATAAAGACGAAGAGTGCATCGTTCAGTTATTTTCGAGGAGTCATCGAACCCAAGGTCCTGCAGTTGCCACCATCAAGGAGGTGCCAGAAGGACTCGAATAGGGGCAGGTGATCAAAAGCGAACCTATGCCAAAATCGATGACTGTTGAGACTGCTCCCTCTACTTCTATCCAGAGTTAAGAAAGCGCCAACCCAAAGAACATGCAGCTGGGTTCTTTGATCGAGATGATGCCATCTACAGAGATGCTGGAGCATAGTCTAACTACTAGGCTCGTGGTGACTAAGCCCCCCGTAGTTGAGGTTACGCCTACACAGGTGTCATCTTCCTCATCTAGTGAGAAGGTGGATTACTCCGTGAAGTATGCTAACTGGAAGAATGAAATTCCTATGCAAGAATGTAGTAAGCTCTCACTCTTAATTGTCGAGGACATGGAAGTCACCTCCACAGAAGGTAACTCAGCTCCGTTGTACCTTTCTTTGCAGTTTTATAGACATGTTTCTGATATTTTATCTTTTTGGTACTTTTTTCAGGAACTTTGGTAACCGATTCCAACAAGGCGACCATCAACCCTACTGACATTATGGCATAACCAACCCGACATGAACTAAAAATTTCTGTGACCAGCACTGAAGGGCTTACCACCGGTGCTGTCAGTACTGGGGGCGAGTCTTCTAAGCCTGGAGGCTTTCAAGTTTCTGAAGAAGCTGTTGCTGCCATTGTCGAGGAGACTTTCTCCAACATCGCTGACATAATCGAGGAACTATCCCAAGCTGGGGGCTCATAGGTTACTATGAACGAAGCTGGAGGGGCTTCTACAAGTGCTGGGGTTGTGGAGCGACTATCCCAGCCCAAGGAATCTCACGAAAGAGTTTTACCTCCAACTCTTCAACAAGATAGGATATAGCAAAATTCTTATTTAACAACTCTGGTTCTTCAAGTTGTTGTTAACACCGTTGCAGTGGTTATAGGATATCTCATGCTGGCTCAAACATCCGCTTCAATCATAAGCACTAGTGCAGAGAAAGGCTTTGTTGCTGCCTCGGAGGGGGAGACTATGGTGGCCCGTCCTACGATCGAAGTTGCCATAACCTAGGATTCTGCTCTCACTTCAATATCTGAAGCTCCTGTGGTAACTTCAGAGTTGAGGGATCTCCTAGTCCAGCTTGCGCAGGCAATCATTGGGGTGACAAGTGCACCTCCTTCTATCCCTGAGAGCTTACCTGCTACAGTTGCGGAGACAGGGTCGATGAGCGCATCAACCAAACCTGCACCTATAGTGGACATCTTGAAAGATCTGATCCATCATATGATTGACCAGCTCTTCTCCATGATGACAAACTGCACTGAACTGGTACTTTATAGATATACCCTTTTAAGTTCGTGTGGCCACCACTGAAAAGTCAGGAGCTCTGATTGAGCTGAGGTACCAAGTGTCGTAGAGCAGCTGGGACCCTATGCAGCAAACTTGCGAAATGTCAAAGGTGCTAGCATAGTCGAGACAGCTCTTCTGGTTTTAGGTAAACTCCGTACTAAACAGAAACACTCCTTTGAAGAAGCTAAAAAATATATAGCCAAGAGAACCCGTCAACTAGATGAAACTAGGGTTAGCTAACAGTCTTATCTGATGATATTCAAAAGTTAGAGTTTAATGCCAAAAGTACAGAGCTGGTGATAGTGTGCTCAGGAAGCCATCATTAAAGAGCAGGCCTTACTTGAAAATAATAAGCAGATTCTGGTGTCAGAGAAGAAGAAAATGGAGGAACTCGAGGCCACCAGGGGTAAGGTGCAGCAAAAGCTGAATGCCAAGTTTTCTGAGTTGCAAACCCTCCTGGTCCAAGCTTGCCACCATGAATCTCTTAATTGAAGAAGAGCTACGGAATAAGGCCTTGGCTGAGGTTAAAGAGACATACCAGAGGGACATCCAAGAGCTCATATAGCAGCTAAAGTCTCTCTCTCTCTCTCTCTCTCTCTCTCTCTGTGTCTCTAGCAAGATTAACTCTCTCTTTTTGTAACACTTGTATCTTTTTTGAATAAAATACAAAGTATTTATATCACTTTTACTATTTGACTGAACATAAGTAAAAAATTTTGCTTCTTGAATAATGTCTGTTTTTTTATATTAGAAAATCAGACTGAATGTAGTGAATAATTTTAATTGTCAGAGGTGTAATAATAACTTAGCAAGTAATGATTAGGTAACTTCACTAGGAAAGTTGAATAGGAAAGGTGTAGTCTTAACTAAAAATATCTCGTTTTCGTTAGAAAAATTGAGAAGATTACTATCAGAGGTATAGTTTTTGAACTTAATAGTGAGATTTGCTAGAGGTGTAATACTAACTTATCAATCGAAGAGGTGTGGTATTAATCAAAGATCTCGTTTTCATTTGAGAAAATTGAGAAGACTACCGTCAGAGGTGTGATATTAACATGATAGGGATTGAATTTGTGATCTGAGCAAATTGAATTATTAGAGGTGTGATGTTAACCTAGCAGGGTTGTGTGCTAGAGGTAACAGTTAACTTAGTATCGAAAGATCTCATTTTCACTGAGAAAATTGAGGAGATCACTGTTAGAGGTATAATGTTAACTTAACAGTGAGATGTACCAGAAGTATGATGTTAACTTAGCACTGAAAAGGTGTAGTATTAACCAAAGATCCCATTGTCATTTGAGAATATCGAGAAGACTACTGGCAGAGGTGTGACATTAACTTGACAAAAAAATTTTGTTGTTATAGGTGTAATGTTTAACATAACAACGATTTGAGCAAGTCTAGTTAGAGGTGTAATATTAACTTGACCAAGATTGGTTTTACGATTTGAGCAACTTTAGTGGGCCTGTCATTCTATTGAAGAGAATTGACAAGGCGAGTTTAATCCGTTGGGGATATATTGAAGTCTTACTGTCAGAGGTATAATATTAACATGACATGTTCGATCTGTAATAATTTCGCTGGAGAAATAAATATAGTTTTCTGTGGTCCTACCATTCTATGGAAGGGAATTGGTAAGTAATTTTGGTGGGGTTAACAAGATCAGGTCCCTTAGGATTTTTAGCAAATCCTTAACTATCAACGGATTCGATTTGCCTCTACAAACTACCGTTGAGTTAGGCTAGTCATGCTATTCCCTTCAGCATGATGAGTTATTGAGGATTTTTCGTTGGTCTTAAAAGCCAACTTTTTCCTCTATCCTTAGTCGTCGGAGGCATTGGATTGTTCTTATTATTTTAAGTAACGTGGTGTATTTTCTGGGTTCTCACTCTGCAGATGACTTCTAAAATCTTATTGGGGATTAAAGAAGTGAGTACAGACTTAGTGGGGAGTATATTAGGAGTTAATATCCCCATGAAATTCACTCTGATCTTAAGTCGATTGCCACACTTTGAATTGAATGTAGAAACACTGAAAAGGCTCTACAAAGATGCATTGTGAACCTTCTTTAGTGAGTTCGGCTTGATATGTCATCAGATAAACTCATTTCACCCATCATAGGAACCAATCGATCGCCACATCTTGATATTGGAAAGGGTCTGCAAAGATGCATCATGAGCCTTCTTTGTTTGCTCAAAGGTTACAATCACCGGTTTTGTGTTTTGATCTTAACAAAATATATGTAGTTATTTAGTACTAATCAAGTTCAAGTATTTTAAGTATGTTTCAGGATTCAAGTAGATCCAATAGGTTTCTTTCTCTAAAGGAAGGTGTTGATAGCTCAAAGACACTCAAGTACGAGATTGAGGCTCAAAACACTCAACATCGCTATCAGAGAAGCCCGCTTGAAGATTCTTGTAGTCGCTTAGAACCTTGTAAGAAGTTAGTTATTAAAGTGTAGAATATAGATTTGATGCTCAAAGATATACACACACAAAATGCACGTTTTGAAAGTACAATTTATTTTGTATTGGTGTTTTGACATTTTTAGTCTTGATACATGTTTCGCATTTTCTTAAATATTTTTATTGTAGTTTTGAACTTGTATCTTCTTGTTATACATGTTTTTCTCCCTTCAAAACACATACAAAATAATTTACAAAATTTTCTTTGTTTTTAACAGACCTTGGTACTGGTTTTGGCCTAGGTCGTCGACTGGGCAGTTGACCGTTCCTATTACAGGCCAGATCGGTCGACCGAACCTCTGGTATAGGGGTGTGCATGTTGGTGCACATTCATGCTTGACCGATCGGTCGACCGCTATCCCCTGCGATCGACCTGCGATCGACCGACTGTAATAACCTGGGTCTTGGTTAAAAAATAGTCGACTGACCAGTCGACTGGAAGACAATGGTTATATTATTTAAAACAGGCGGTCGACCGTGCAGTCGACCGACAGACTGCTAGAAAGACAGTAACGGCCAGATTTCAAATTCTGATTTTTAACATATTTTTTAAAATGTGGTGATTTGAATTCTGAGGGTTAAAATTTTTCCCTTTTGGCCTGATAAACAATTCTAAATATGTTTTTCTATAGCCTATATAAAAGGGTAATTGGGAATGGATTTAAAACATAACATATTCTTTTGAAAATCAAAATTTCTTTCCAAGTGAAATTGACAACAAGAAAGTACAACCACTTAGAGTACAAAAACTCCCAACTCAATCCGTTAGTGGATAGTACAACCACTGCTCTACGTCCCCGCCTTCACTATAGTGGCTCGACCTCAAAACAAATCTCTCTTGTTTGTGATTGTCTTATTGTCTCTTTGTTTCATTTACTCGCTTTCTTTCATTCTTTTTTCAATAGTTACTTATCTCAACACGAAAATAATTGAGCACCTCAACTCTTATCTAGAGAAATCATGAGGAGAAATTCAGAGCCCTTCACGGGGAATATGACCTCATTTCTTATTTTGAGCGATCAGTTTGCATCCTTCATTATAAATTGTTAAGTATTTGCATTTGAATAGCATTACGCCTATTCACCCCCTCTAGGTTTATTTTCATTCTTCAATGAGTTCGGTTTGAAAAGTCACCAGATGAACTCATTCAATCAGTTCATCTGACTATTTAGATGCTCTTTCGTTGAATCGAGCTTCGATTGATCAAACAGGAGAAGGGAAACATGCCACCATGTCATATGAAAAGCGAGGGTAGATAAGCCATCCTTCTAAATTGAGAGGAATGATCAGGAAGAAGAGAGTCTAAAATTGTAGCCTACGCATAATCAAATTCAAAATATGATCTATTCTTCTAAATTGAAGGTGGATGTAAATCTATGTACTAGAGAAGAGTGACAATGCTAAACTAATGGTTTACCTTCGTCATGTCTGATTGACAGAGAAAAAGAGAGTAAAAAGTAAAAGTTAAGGTTAAGAGATTTCTCTATTTCTCACAATTAGTCCGCTATAGCAAGAGCTAAATGGGTCGATTCGCAGGGAGAGATGCGATGCAAGCTTTTTGATACGTTCATTCTGTGTAAAACTTCGAAAGAAAAGATGATGGTTATTAAAAAGTTGATTTAAATAGAAAGATGGATCATAGCTCACTAATCCTCTACACAAACAAGTACTAGTCTATTAAGAATAAATCTCATATTGAACCTATAAAGATTAACCCTAAAGTGTTGCTTCAAACTCAAGTAAGAACAGTAAGATAGAAAGTAAGCCCTAATGAAAGTACACTAAGTAAAATTAAGCATTAGTTTATCAAAGTCTCAAAGTATAGCATAAGAAAAATTATTTTAGACTTAACATTAAACTATTAAAGTATTTAAGTATAAACTAAGAATAACAATTAAATAGTATATCCTAAAACTAGTTTAACTTAATTAATCACTAATATTCAAGAATCATTAACTTATCCCGAGGGTTTCAAATAGGCATAGAGTTCAATCAATTCATATTTATAGAACTAAGCTTTAGTTGGTGGAGAGATTAGCAAGCTACGAGAGAATTAGTTACTCATATTCATAGTAAAATTAAGCATGATATTTAAAAGTTACATAAAAGAAATTAAACTAGAATTGAAGAACACGAATAAAAATAGCAAAAAGAGATATGAAAAAAAAATAAGAATCTTAATTGAATTTGTCACCAACCTAGTACAAAAGCCTTCCCTTCTTTACAAATCTTTTTCAAAGTAGAAAAACTAGAAAATATAATGAAAATTTGGAAAGAAAATATGATCTAAAGAAAACCCTAAACTTGATTCTCTGAGGTACCCCTCCCCTGTTGCTCTTCAGGGGTATTTATAGGGGATTCTAGTAGTAGAGTCCTAGTAGAATACTTCCCCCAAATTTTCACGCACGCGGCTATAGGAATACCCCGCTTCCGTGAAAAAAAGGGGTGCTGCGGGCTTTTTGTGGAGTTTGGCCAAGCATTTTAGCACGTAGATTCATCTTGTCCATCCATCTAGAAATCTATCCTTAGAATTCTCGTTTGCATTTTGCAATTTAAAATAACCTAATTTCCTAGATAACTTAGGAAATAAGTTATTATAAATCTGAATTTTAAATTTGAATTCTCTCCTTTATCTTTGAATTAGGATAGGATAATTTCTGATTTGACTTGGGCTTGATTGGCTTTTGGGCTTCTCTTTAACTTATGAGCTTCTTTTTGGTTCTTTTCTTTCTTCTTTTTAATTATTGAGGCCTGCACATTCCTGAACAATAAAATGATTAAATAACAGTGCTTTATAAATAATAAACATGAAAATGTGACTAAAATTATGCACTTTTAATGAACAATCATACCCCTACACCTATCTTTTACTCGTTCCCAAGTGAAACCAAAAAAAAAATCTAAACTAAACTAATCTAACCTAACTCACTTTCGTAGGAATTACGGTTGCACTTAGCACGTGCAACAAGCCGTAAACCTCTAGGTTACCTCTAGAGGACGAGTGTTGTCTCGTGAGGGTTTTTAGTGAATTACATCCACAAAATCCATAAAAGAAAAAAAATCAAAATGCTAGTATTTTTGAAATTTTATTTTTGAAAGAGAAGAATATTTGAAATATTTTTACAAAAATCAAGCAATCTATAAGTTTTAGGATCACCAAATTATTCATTCCTATACTTAGCAAATATTCATTATCAATTTAGGTTAGGATTAAAACTGAATCTCTCACTTAGTCTATTATTTTTCCCTAAGTCATATGCACCTTTGTGATCGTGAATTTTTGACTCGGGATTCTTCAACTTCAACTCTTATGCCTTGTATATTAATATATATATATATAACTTCTCTCTTTTTTTCTTTTTTTTTTGAAGAAGTTCGAAGTATTACCACCTCGTTGCCCTTTAAGCAGTTCTTTTTTTTTTTGATATGTACAACTCATCTAATTTTCTTCGTGTACGTATCAAGGCTTCTTGAGGTCCTAATACCCAACTAATTGATTATGAGATGTGCTAATACATACATACATACATACATACATACATACATACATACATACATACATACATATATATATATATATATATATATATATATATATATATATATATATATTCAAACTCACCTAATTACCTTTCGCATAAATATCAAAGCTTCTTAGGCCAAAGTGAATAGGTAATCAATAATTAGATTTATTTTTATTTATTTTTTATTTTTTCCATATATATATATATATATATTTTAAGACACAAGAGTTTTTGTTTTGAATCCTAACTGTGTAAGTGTATAAAATATGCATATTCATCAAGGTAAAAATCAAAGCTAAATTACTTTTTCAATATTTCCTCATCAACTTAAAAATCAAATAAATAATCTTATTTTAACAAAGTATTAAGAAATCCTAATTATAATTTTTAACTTAATCACTTTCAATAATAACTCAAAATATTGTTTTATTTTTCAAAAAAATTTAAAAGGAAAAACATTTATGAGTAAACCTACCTATGTTAGTGTATGTTAGCATGCTAGTGAGTCCCCCCCCCCACCTATCTCATACATTGTCCCCAATGTATGAATGAAATGTATAAATGCATGAAATAAAGCGTAAGAGAGGTGATGTTACCAATTTGCGCAGTTTCTTCCCTCGAGCTCGCTTTCTATCATTCTAATGTATCATCTTTAGTGGTGAAATTGGAGAGTTTAATCTTTTGTCAGTTTTGTATTCATCCTCTCCAACTTATTCATCACTTTCCTCAACTTCCTCCTCTTCTTCCCTCCACCACTCTTCACTAATTCATCCTCGTTATACATTGTAGTTGGCGCATAAACAATATGAATGTCTAGAATTTTTAGCTTTTCCTCATATATCTCCTCAAGACTTGAATTAACCATATCTTTTGGAGGTATATAACTAACCAAAGCATCCCTAATCAATTCATCCAAATAGTTAAGTTCATCTTCTAAGGGGTTTTAAAGCGTTTGTGAATTTAAAGTTCATGAGTTATTTTTTCAATTGATTGATCATTAGTTGGATCATTGAATGTGAAGATACTTAAATCAAGCTTTCTTCTCTCAAAGGGAACTCTAGACGTATCATTCTTATGACATGTTTTCTCACCACTATGATCGCCCTCATCCTTAAATAATAAATCAAGAAATAGAGGCTCATCATCTTCACTAACATCCACACAATATAATTCAACTATTTTCTTGAGAGGTGTATGTGTATCCAAATTATCTTGAAATACTTCATCTAAACACAAAGATTCATTATCACATTTATCCTCACTATACGACTCAACTTTCTCCCTACGAAGTGAATGTTCGGCCTATTGCTCTGTAATCAGTTTGTTCGATATCGACAATAGTCGTTTAATTCACATACTTCCTCATCGGGTTCATTATTGAACTCGTGTTTTTCATGAAGATGAATATGATCTAGAATAGGTTGAGTAGAAAATGAATCCTCCTCTTGCTCAACCGCTAACTCATTAGCCATCTCTAGGTGAGCCCAGTGTGAAACATTGTTACTTAATCTTTAGTGTGAAGTTTGTGTGTTCTCTGTATGGTTGTTATTGACTTCTAATTAATGTGATGGCTAGGACTCGCTCGTATGTCCTTGAAATGTGTGAAACTGATTTGGACCTCATCCTAACGAATACCCTATCGAGGGACACTGTTTCGAAGAATAAGATGGATTATTACAATAATTGCACCAAATGATAGGATAGGACGTAAAAGATGAGAGTGTTGGTTGGGGATGAAATTTTGAAAAACAGGTTGCTAAATGGAAAGATGAATTTGGCTTATAATATGAATTGTATCCAAATGAATTTGGATAGGCCATCGAGAATTTTTCTTTTTAGTGGTGATTTGTTTTTGGTTAAGTTGAGGTGGTGACTTAGTCCTAATCAATCTAGATGTAATTGGGTCTCTTGACCACACTTACATGCACAATCAATTCAAACCAATTCACAAAAGAAGAAAACAACATTCAATCAATCCTATTCTAGGGTAAGCTTAGATCTAAATGACTTCTAATTTTAGATTATTTGTGGGAGATATATTGCAGACCTTAACCACAAGTTAATAGGACAGGTAGGTAGGTGGTAAGATTGGTGGGAGGAATCTGTCAAGAGGGACTAATTATGCCAAACTACCAACCTTCGAGCTTTCACCTCTCAAGCCCTTGCCTAGTCACCGATTTGGCAAGAGTTAATTTCTAACAACTTCTCCTTTAGTCAATCTCCTAGTGAGTCTGATTAATCTTAGGGCTAACGTCTAGTTAATTTTAAATTAGGGTTTGGTTGTGTGAGTGCAAGAAAGATGGTTTGTGGGCCAAAAAAGGGTAATGACGTCACCACCTTATGTTGTTTATGGGTTTTGCCCTTAAGATGTATTAGTGCACGTGTACAAAGAAAAAAATTCACTTAAAAGCAGTAAATCAGCCAAGCGTGCTTCCTAATCCATATGCAATACGAACATACCTGGTCTCTAACACTCTTCAATAAAAATTAAAAATTTTAAAACAGACGCGTGCTGTTGACTGAAATTTCCTGCACACAAAATATAATATTTTAGTTTTAAGAATATGATGTGCAAGTCTCAATTCTAATCCGCGGTAGCAAGGCTATGCGGGTCGTGATCCTCAAGGAGGGACTGCGATGGAAGCGTTAAGCAAGTTTCTCTAAAGTTTTTATTTTTATTAGTTAAGTTAGAAAGGAAGTGGTATTACAATGAATCGGAAAAGAAAGAATTGGGAGATAGTGATTTAATCTACAAAAATAAAATAAAAGAAAAGAAAAGAAAACTAACCTTGGTTGGAGAAAATATGTGAAAACCTAACACTTTCTACCTTATTTCGGAGGCGTTGAACGCATAAATCATGGGATCGATCTCAGTCCGCTGTTCGCATTAGATCATCAAGCCTTGGGCAAGTATGAATTGATACGCCTCGAGGAGGAGAACAACTCCATGGAATATCGTTGGCACCACCAAGATTTGTTATACTTGTGGTTCGGTAATCGCTTGCATGCTCATCAAAGATCAACAGAAATAACGTAGAAAAGAAAAAGAGAACAAAAAGAAAAGTAAAGCAATGACATAAATAAAAATAAAAATTACCTTCATTACTTGATACAATGGAGAAGAGAAGCATACATCAGTGTCACCCTCAACATAGCCATCTCCCTCTCTTGAAAATAAAAAGAAAAGAAAATCTAACCTAGAAGAAAGAAGAAAAACCCTAAAAATCCTAACTTTGGCCTTTTGCTGGACGCTGGACGCTTTCTGTGTTGCATCTGCAGGGGTATTTATAGGAGTTGGAAGATGTAGAGTCCTAGTACAACTCTCCCAAAAAATCTTATCTCCAGACTTGTGGCACTTATCCATAGAAGTTCAAATCAAATCTGTCCTGCAATTTATTATCCTGTTGATCGCCGAAATTGGCTTATCTACGGACTGAATTGGAAAGTTTGATCAACCTAAGAGTTGTAGGGCTTCAAGTCTTCTTTCTGGAGCATTTTGAATCATCGGATTTGCATATCTGTAGCAAAAGTTATGATCTGAACACTAAACATGTACAGTCTGAATCCGAATTTATCTTTAAACTCTTTACTGCAAGCATTTAGGGTTGAATAGAAGTCTATCCTCCCCTCTTCTTTGTATTTGCAACTTTGGCCCTTATGTATTTGCACTTTTGATATTTGATATTTGCACTTTTACACCTGGGCTTGGACTTGGGCTTGGATATGGGCTTTTGGGCTTCATTAAGCTTTATTTCTTATAAAAATAAGAACTCGAGGCCTGCACACAATAAATCACAAAATATTAATAAATGTGCAGAATTAAATGAATAAATATGAAAATGTGATGGTAAATGTTATGATAAAAATGCATTTTTCACTACCAATCACACCCCCACACTTATCTTTTTGCTCGTCCTCGAGTAAAAACAAAGAAAAAGAAAATTAATCTAACTTAACTCACTTTCGTAGGAATCACGGTTGCACTTAGCACGTGCAACAAGCCGTTAAACCTCTAGGTTACCTAGAGGACGAGTGTTGTCTCGTGAGGGTTTTCAGCGGATTGCACCCACAAAATCCATAAAAAGAAAATATTTGAATTATTATTGAAGAGACTAAGTAGTCTATAAGTTTTAGGATCTTCATTTTTATTCATTCTTAAACTTAGTCTTTATAAAGTAAATTGTTTTCATTTTAAGTAAGGATCAAAATTGAATTTTGTGTATAGTCTTTTTCGTTACCAAAAATCATATGCATCCTTATGAATTTTGCTAGGAATTCCTTAACTTGGACTCTCATGCCTCTTTATTATTTTTATAACTTCATCTAATTTTCTTTCGTGTAAGTATCAAGGCTTCTTGAGGCCCTCATACCTAACTAATTGACTAATAGATGTGTTAATATAAAATTTTTTTTTTTGGCATGTATAACTCATCTAATTTTCTTTCGTGTAAGTATAAAGGTTTCTTGAGGCCCTAATACCTAACTAATTGATTATTAGATGTGTTAATACATATAAGTAATTTTTCTTAGTTTAGGCTTTCTAATCCACCCATGTAGCGAACTTAAAGTCGATGACTCCCAAACCGGTCGGCTTTAGGGCACCAGGTGAGAAAACACCCCGCGGACTCAAATTCGAGTGAACCAGGCCACGAAACTAAGGTTTTACTATTATTTACTCACCTTTAGGCATGAATACTTATGCTTCTTGAGGCACATGTATCAGCTTAATTGGTGATTTTTTTTCTTTTTTTTTCTTTTTTTTTATGAGGCACAAGGTCTTTGTCTTAGAATCCTAGATATGCATTTGGTATGCACATTTCATTAAGGTAAAAATTAAGACTAACTACTTATTCAATTTCTCCTCCTATACTTAAAAATTCAACAATTTATTTATTTTGACCAAGTTTTTAGAAATCCTAATCATGATTTTCCTAATCCTTAAAACTAACTTAGATTTCTTTCAAAAGATAGGTCAAAATATTGTCCTTTTTATAACATTTTTTTTTAATTTTTTTATTATTTTTTTATTAGCAATTTTGTTAGTGTCTACCTATGTTAGTATGTTAGTAAAGCCCACCCCCACACTTATCTCATGCATTGTCCTCAATGTATGAATGAATGCATATATGCATGAAACAGAACAAGGGAAGGCGGAAGTTACCTTAGGGTGGTGGTTCCGGTGGTGGTCTAATTGGTCCACGAAATGCGGCCCAAATAAGATAACGTGGTAGTTCACGGACCTACCTTTATTGACCTCATTTTTATTTACATATTTACAGTCCCCAGAATGAATAGGATCATGGAAGATCCTCTCGTGAAACTTACTCCCTTTACATGACCAGTCCTGGAAAATCATCACAGAGTCATGGTCTATACCTATGTCCAACAAAAGAATGTGACTTGGTAAAATGGTTGACTTGGACTCAAGAATGATAGGTTCAGGATCTAATACCGACTCAGGAAAGAAACTCAAATCAAGTAAAGGTTCAGGAGTCGGGCTAGGATCAAGAAGTGGGTCCAAGTTAAGAAATTGAAACTCAAGTCTACAATCATTTTCCCACAATGGAATGTGACTCAATGTTGGTGATTCAAGTTCAGGAATGATAGGTGTGAGAATCAAAACTGACTCTAAAATATTACCTAAGTCGGGTAACAAAACAGGAGTCAATAATGATTCGGGAATTTGAACTTGATCATAGATTTGGGAATCTAGGTCACATATCTCATTAGTTTCAATCTCATAAAAATGGGAACTTGCCAATTTTTCCATGGGACTTTCAAAATTGCACAATTGGTCAAGTTCAATATGATCATCAAAAATGGGTGATTCAATTTCATGATCTATGGGTACGGGAATAAATGTTGGCTCAGAAAATTGGTCCAAATTGGGTAAGGATACTGGAGTCAACATAGATTTGAAGATGGAAACTGAATCGCAAAGTTGGGGATCGGGTTCACATTCATAATCTAATTCAATCTCATTGAAATTAAAACTAGCCAATTTGTCCAAGGATTGGGATTGAGCAAGTTCATATTGATGTGATGAAATTGAATTTTGATCAAGGTCTTCTAAACAGAATGATTCTTGGTTCCTATCAAGATGCTCAAGAATGTTTGAAAGTCTAGAAATTTGATCATTCATTGTATCTTGCAACCGATCCACTTTTTCTTCTAACCCATCGAATAGATCAATGGAGGACTGAAACCTTGGTGATGTGGGAAAAGACGTATATGAAGATAATGGTTGAACAGGTGGTTGACCATATGGCTCAGGGGGGTTGAATCCCCATTGACTCTATGAAGAGTAGTGATGATTATTCCAATCTTGTTCATAGTATTGGGACTGGGGCATGTAATGATTCGGATAAGACCAATCTGGCACACTAGGTTGGTTAGAGTTATGATATGCCGGGTTGGTAATATCCAAAAAAGAGGTTGGTGTATAATATGGATCCTCATTAAAATTGAAAAAATTATTGTTATAGGCCATATCACACAAAGCAAACAAAAAAAAGAACAAACAAGAAAGAAAAATTTCTAACCTAAGTTAGGGTAGACCTAGACCTAGACGACTCCTAACTGGTTAGACTG
The DNA here is from genome assembly GCA_038442645.1 of Agave tequilana. NCBI lineage: Eukaryota > Viridiplantae > Streptophyta > Magnoliopsida > Asparagales > Asparagaceae > Agave > Agave tequilana. Next base: position 50,697 of record JAVJIF010005733.1, on the reverse strand, counting down.
TCCACGGGAGGTAGGGTGTAGACTTTGACCACAGGTTAATCAGCCAGGTCGGGGCAAGAGTGGTGGGAGGTTTTCCATCAAAGACGTTCCTTAAATAACCACCACACTTCGGGCTTTCGGCCCTCAATCCCCTTCCTAGACACTGATTTGACAGGAGTCAACTTCCAACACCGTTCCCCCTTAGGATAATCTCCTAATTGAGTCCGAGTGTCCCTAGGGCCAACGTCTACTAATTTTTAAGTTAGGCTTGGGTTAGTGAGTGCTTGGGATATGATTTTTGGGCTAAGGAAGGGTGATGAAATCCCCACCTTATCTTGTTAATGGGTTATGCCCTTAAGATGAATTAGTGCAAGTGTACAAGATAAATAGATAGAATTCACTCAAAGCAGAAAATCAACTAAGAGATGAGTCCTATTCTACATGCAATGCGTACGTACCTTGCTCCAGCACTCTTCAACAGTAAAATAAAGTAATTGAAAAGATACGTGCCTAATATGCAAACGTCTAATCAATTTTTATTTTTAACAACAAAAATTTACTGTTGAATTAATTAGCAGTTGCAGAGTGATCACAGAGAAATATAATCACAGCAGAAATCAGAATTTTGCAATACAGAGCAACCTGCAGAAAAACAGGTTAGTAGTTCACTACTACTGCCGCGGAATCGCGGCTTTTGCCGCGGATCCGCGGCAAATTAGTAGGTCCAGGTGCTCTGCCTTCGAGGACAGAGGCACTGGATTGCTGTATGTCCTTGCTGCTGCTCTGTTTTTGTTTCCTGTTCTCTGTACCTGCAACAGAAAAGAATAAAGAATTAAATTTTTTTTATTAGAGAATAACTTACCGTCCCTCCCCGCAACGGCGCCAATTTGTTGACTGAAATTTCCTGCACACAAAATATAATATTTTAGTTTTAAGAATATGATGTGCAAGTCTCAATTCTAATCCGCGGTAGCAAGGCTATGCGGGTCGTGATCCTCAAGGAGGGACTGCGATGGAAGCGTTAAGCAAGTTTCTCTAAAGTTTTTATTTTTATTAGTTAAGTTAGAAAGGAAGTGGTATTTACAATGAATCGGAAAAGAAAGAATTGGGAGATAGTGATTTAATCTACAAAAATAAAATAAAAGAAAAGAAAAGAAAACTAACCTTGGTGGAGAAAATATGTGAAAACCTAACACTTTCTACCTTATTTCGGAGGCGTTGAACGCATAAATCATGGGATCGATCTCAGTCCGCTGTTCGCATTAGATAATCAAGCCTTGGGCAAGTATGAATTGATACGCCTCGAGGAGGAGAACATCTCCATGGAATATCGTTGGCACCACCAAGATTTGTTATACTTGTGGTTAGGTAATCGCTTGCATGCTCATCAAAGATCAAAAGAAATAACGTAGAAAAGAAAAAGAGAACAAAAAGAAAAGTAAAGCAATGACATAAATAAAAATAAAAATTACCTTCATTACTTGATACAATGGAGAAGAGAAGCATACATCAGTGTCACCCTCAACATAGCCATCTCCCTCTCTTGAAAATAAAAAGAAAAGAAAATCTAACCTAGAAGAAAGAAGAAAAACCCTAAAAATCCTAACTTTGGCCCTTTGCTGGACACTGGACGCTTTCTGTGTTGCATCTGCAGGGGTATTTATAGGAGTTGGAAGATGTAGAGTCCTAGTACAACTCTCCCAAAAAATCTTATCTCCAGACTTGTGGCACTTATCCATAGAAGTTCAAATCAAATCTGTCCTGCAATTTATTATCCTGTTGATCACCGAAATTGGCTTATCTACGGACTGAATTGGAAAGTTTGCTCAACATCAAAGTTGTAGGGCTTCAAGTCTTCTTTCTGGAGCATTTTGAATCATCGGATTTGCATATCTGTAGCAAAAGTTATGATCTGAACACTAAACATGTACAGTCTGAATCCGAATTTATCTTTAAACTCTTTACTGCAAGCATTTAGGGTTGAATAGAAGTCTATCCTTCCTCTTCTTTGTATTTGCAACTTTGGCCCTTATGTATTTGCACTTTTGACATTTGATATTTGCACTTTTACACCTGGGCTTGGACTTGGGCTTGGATATGGGCTTTTGGGCTTCATTAAGCTTTATTTCTTATAAAAATAAGAACTCGAGGCCTGCACACAATAAATCACAAATATTAATAAATGTGCAGAATTAAATGAATAAATATGAAAATGTGATGGTAAATGTTATGATAAAAATGCATTTTTCACTACCAATCATGTGCCTATGATGTAAGAGTCTAATTTTTTTTTTAAGTTAATCGACTAATAGGTTACTGTTAATTTATTAGAAATATGCAGGGTTATCAAGCAGAGAAATTATCAATTGCAGTAAATAATTTAAGCAATTCTAAGCAGCCCTGTATAAAAACAGGTAAGTAGTCATCTCAATAGGCCTCGTTTGCATGGCTTTTGCCGCATTTACGCGGCCTTGTTGAGGGTTTAGGGCCTCTGCTAAAAATACAAAGTCCCACAACCACTAATATGTCCTTTAATGTGATTAATCTCTCTGTTCTCCAAACTTACACACAAAACAGAGAAATTAGAGTTTAGTAAACAAAGAGAACTATACTGTTCCCTCCACGACAATGACACCAAAATTTTGATTGACAAAGAAAAAGAGAGTAAAAGTAAAAGTTAAGTTAAAGAGATTTCTTTGTTTTCTCGCAATTAATCCGCTGTAATAAGAACTAAACTAGTAGATCCGCAGGGAGAGATGCGATGCAAGATTTTTGATACGTTCTCTCCATGTAAAACTTAAAGAGAAAATATGATGATTATAATAGAGTTGATTTAAATAGAAAGAGGGATCATAGCCCATTAATCATCTGCCATAACCAAGCACTAGTCTGTTAAGAATAAATATCATATTGAATCTATAAAGATTAACCCTAGAGTGTTGCTTCAAACTTAAGTAAGAAAAGTAATATTGAAAGTAAACCCTAATTAAACTACACTAAATAAAATTAAACATTAGTTTATCAAAGTCTCAAAGTATAGCATAAGAAAAGTTGTTTTGGACTAAATATTAAGCTATCAAAGTTTCTGAGTGCTAAGAATAACCATTAAATAGTATACCCCAAAGCTAGTTTAACTTGATTCACCACTAATCTTTAAGAATCATTAACTTATCCCTAGGGTTTCAAATAGGCATAGAGTTCAATCAATTCATCTTTATAGAACTAGGCTTTCATTGGTGAAGAGATTAGCAAGCCACGAAAGAATCAGTTACTCATATTCATGGTAGAATTAACATGATATTTAAAAGTTGCATAAAAGAAATTAAACTGGAATTGAAGAACACAAATAAAAATAGTAAAAAAAGATATAAAGGAAAATAAGAACTTTTATTGAATTTTTCACCGACCTAGTAGAAAAGCTTTCTCTTCTTTACAAATCTTCTTCAAAACAGAAAAATTAGAAAATATAATGAAAATTCAGAAAGAAAAGATGATCTAAAGAAAATTCTAAATTTGATTCTTTGAGATGCTCCTCCTCTGTTGCTCTTCAGGGGTATATATAGGGGATTCCATTAGTAGAGTCCTAGTAGAATACTCCCCCAAAATCTCCACGAACGCGGCTATGGGAATGCCCCATTTCTGTGAAACAAAATGGGGCATCATGGCCTTTTTATGGAGTTTGGCCACGCGCTTTGGTGCATGGCTTTATCTTGTCCATCAATCTAGAGATGTATCCTTAGAATTCTCGTTTGCATTCTGAAATTTAAAATAACCTTTTTTCTTTGATAACTTATGAAATGAGTTATTTATAAATCTGAATTTTAAACTTGAATTTTTTCCTTTATCTTTGAATTAGGATAGGATAATTTTTGATTTTACTTGGGCTTGATGGGCTTTTGGGCTTCTCTTCAACTTGTGGGCTCTTTTCTTTTCTCCTTTTAATTATCAAGGCCGGCACATTACTAAATAATAAAATTATTAAATAGCAGTGGTTTATAAAAAATAAACATGAAAATGTGATTTAAAAATATATACTTTTGATGAACAATCAATCTCTTCGATGCTGACGTCATGCATCACTTTCTCTTGATGTTCGGTTGACTCGATCTCAACAATAGAGAAGAGTGACAAGACTAAAACCGGCATTTTTCCTTTGTCATTTGCATTGTTGTCTCCAGCCATTCGGTTGGCTTGATCTCAGCAATAGAGAATAGTGACAAGGCTAAAACTGAATATTTCATCTTTGTCATTTCTTCAATGTTTGCATCATACATCATTATTTTCTGATGTTCGATCGGTTCATCGCCGTTAGTGGAGAAGAGTGATAAGGCTAAAACCGATACTTTTGCCTTTGTTATTTTTCAATGTTTACATTAAGCATTATTATTTTCTAATGTTCGATCGGCTAGCCGTCATTGATCTGTGATGTAGTCGTTTGAAGAAACAATTCTTCACATTTCTTTGACAGTCTTCGAAACATCTTGGATCCCAAACCCTAATCCATCTAAACGATAAGAGAGGATCGGAGTCGATCTCGTTTGGGATGAAATTTTTATGAAAGAATGAAATAGTCAACTGATCAGAGGTATAATGTTAACATTATTCTGAGGAGTACTTCTTTGATCAGAGGCGTGGTGTTGAACATGATCAAGGGTAACACTTCTTTAGGTATTTGCCATTGATCGGTATAATGAGCATATTGCCATTTGAATTTGTGAGACAATAAGCCACGTTTGAGTAGACTGACTCTATTACAAACGGTCCTTCCCTCTTGGGATTGAACTTTTCTTTTGTCTTGTGTGTCTTGACCATGGGTCGTCTGACAGTTAAAACTAGATCGCCTTTCTTGAAAATCTATTCCTTGACTTCTTGTTAATGGCTCTGGAAATTCGAGTTTGATAGAACTCGATTTGTTGTTGAGCTTGTAGGTATTTGTCGTCTAAAGCTTCTAAATCCTTGAGGCGTAGTCGATGCCTCTCCTTGTTCGTCATCTCCGTTGCCAAATCAACTCGTAAAGATGGAATCTGAATCTCCAATGAAAGCACAACTTCACACCCGTACATCAAGGAGAAAGGCATAACTTTCGTTGGGGTTCTCATCGTTGTACGGTATGCCCAGGCATTCGCATAGCTTCTCATCCCACTCGTGTTGACTTTTTGAGATGAACTTCTTAAGAAGTTTGCCCGATGATCTTGTTGAAAGCTTCTGCAAGACTGTTAGCTGCTAGATAGTATGTCATTGAAGACATACTTTGGGTTTTGAATTTGTTACAGAATCTCTAGAACGCTTGGTTGAAGAATCGATGCCCATTGTCATGGACAACTTGTCGAGGGATGCCGTAGTGGTATATGACGTGATGTTTGATAAACTTGATCTTGTCACATGTCTTTATTTCTCTAAAGGTAATTGCTTCCATCCATTTCGAGAAGTAATTGGTTATAGCCAAGATAAACCGATGTCCTTTGGATGTTGGAGGGGTGATGGGTTCGATGACATCCATGCCCGACATCTCAAATAGCCAAGAAGAAGATGTTGGATGGAAATGACCTGGTGCTTGATGGATGAAGTCACCATAAATCTGCCAGGCGTGACACCACTTAGCATAGGCTACAATGTCAGAAACCATCTTTGGCCAGTAGTACCCAAGTCTTCAAAGTCGATCCCCAACTTTGGGTCAAGGTTGGTGTGCTCCGCACGTGCCATCATGAGTTTCCCTGAGGGCTTCATGTGCCTTTTTGTGTGAAAAGGCAGCGTAGTAGGATTCCATCATAAGATCAATGATGCAAAGTTCACGTGATTGTGTTGTAGTAGAATCGAAGCATTTTTCTCTTGATTGCAGCTACCTTCTTTGGATCATCAAGTAGTATGCTGTATAAGATGAAATCGATGATTGAAAATCACCAATTCCTAAGTTCTAGATCTGTTGAAGTCTCAAGAACCTCTTTAACTTGAAGATCTCTTCTTGGAGATCCACTATTTTCAAGGGCAAATTTTGGATTGTACAAGTCATGACTGTGGACAAGTACTTTCTCTGATGTTTCGTATAGGATTGGCTCCAGTGCATATCTGATAGGTAGTAAAAAGTGCATATTTATCACTACATTTACTATCACATTTTCATATTTATTCCTACAATTATGCACTATTACTAATGTGTTATTATTTATTGTGTGCAGGCCTTGAGTAATAAAAAATAAAGAAATAAAAGCCTTAAAAGAAGCCCAAAAGCCCATGTTCAAGCCCAATGCAAAAGTTGCAATTATCAAATGTCAAAGTTGCAAATACCATATGCAAATGTTGCAAATACTAAAAATAGGGAAGGGATAGACTTCTATTCAACCCTAAATGCTTGCAGGATGAGGATAAATAGAGTGCAAGGATGAAGTTCGTTTTGGGAAGAGATTTGGATTTAGGGTAACTTGCTTTCCAAGTTATCCCGAAATCTCAAATTAAAGAGTCGAGATGCCAGATCCACACGGATAAACCCAGATGGACGGACCAGAGGAGGCCACGCGCCAAAGCGCGTGGCCAGCAAGCACTACTTGGCCGCGGAAACGCGGCCAAGGCCGCGTTTTCGCGGCAATCCTGATGAGTCTGGCTATAACGTTTTTTGGAGGAGTCGTACCGGGACTCTACTTCTTCCAGCTCCTATAAATACCCCTGCAGAGCAACAGAGAAGGGCGTGCAGCGAAGTACAGAGCCAAATCTAGGGTTTTTCTTAGGCTAACTTGTAGATTGTAGTTTAGGTTTTATTTTCTTTTTGTAATTTTTATTTTTCCTTTATGTAACTGAGAGGAGAGGATGCTTTCATGGAGGAAGGAGATCATGCTTGTACTGAGGTGACATCGGTGCAAGTCAAACTTTTCCTCCATTGTTAATAGAATTAACTCAAGGTTTGTTTTTGTACTTCTATTCTTGTTTTATTTTTGTTCTTCTATTCTTGTTTTATTTTATTGTTTCTCTCTGATGTCTTGCAAACCATGAGATCTGATCGCTTCGAGACTGCTTAGCCGAAGAAGTGCCCTTGATGGCCTATGGTGATGAACAAGCCGTCTCTTGCTAGTGCAGTTTGTCTTTTCTTTTCGTAGTGTAGATCAAGAAGGGGGAAGATCCTATACGCCATGCTTGAATGCCTTCAAAGACAAGGTAAGTCGTTGCAATGGATCAAAGGTAAACAGTGCAGAAGAGGTAGGTATGTATTTTTAGTTATAGTTTTCTTTCTTTGTAAGTTTAGTTTAGATCACCAACTCCACATCTTTCCAATTTCTTTCACACTTCTCATTGTAAATACCATTGTAAATAACAAAATAAATAAAAAGAGATAACTTACTAAACAAGCTTCCATCGCTAGTCCCTCCCTGTGGATCATGACCCGCATAGCCATTGCTACAGCGGATAGAATTGAGCACCTTGCACATCTTTATTTCTAAATCTAAAATTCTATATTTTGTGTGTAGGTAAAATCTCAATCAAAATTTTGGCGCCGTTGCCGGGGAGGGACGGTAAGTATTCTCTAAAATAAAAAAAAATAATAACTAATTCTTTTATTCTTTCTGTTTGCAGGTTCGAAGAACAGGAAAAATAACAGCAGCAAGGACATATAGCAACTCTGTGCCTCTGCCCTCGAAGGCAGAGCAGCAGAGCCTACTACAGAGCCGCGTTTTCGCGGCCTGAGTAGTTAACTACTTACTCTGTTTTCTGCAGGTTGCTGCAAATTGCAATATTTGTTTACTGCTCTGTTAACAATTCTCTGTTATCACCCTGCACACTACTAATTAATTAACAGTAACCTATTTGTTGAAAAAAAATAAAAAAAAATTTTAGACTCTTGCATATAGGCACGTGTCTGTTTAATTTTTAATTTCTGTTGAAGAGTGCTGGAGACAAGGTACGTTCGCATTGCATATAGACTAGGAAGCACCCTTGGCTGATTTTCTGCTTTGAGTGAATATTTGTCTACTGCTTTACACGTACACAAAAAAATTTAAGGGCATAACCCATAAATAACATAAGGTGGGGATTTCATCACCCTTCCTTGGCCCACAAATCATCTCCGTTGCACTCACAACCCTAACCCTAAATAAAAATTAACTAGACGTTGGCCCTAGGGACATCTCGGACTCAATTAGGAGATTATCCTAAGGGGGAACGGTGTTGGAAATTGACTCCTGCCAAATCAGTGTCTAGGAAGGGGATTGAGGGCCGAAAGCCCGAAGATTGGTGGTTATTTAATTAAGGAACGTCTTTGACGGAAAACCTCCCACCAATCTTGCCCTGACCTGGCTGATTAACTTGTGGTCAAAGTCTACACCCTGCCTCCCGTGGACAGTCTAACCAGTTAGGAGTCGTCTATGTCATAGGTCTACCCTAACTTAGGTTAGAATTTTTTTTGTTTGTTTATTTGTTGTTTTCTTTTTCTTTGTTTGTGTTTGTGTGATATGGCATATAACAACAATTTTTCCAATTTTAATCCATATTACACACCAACCTCTTTTTCGGATATTACCAACCTGGCATATCATAACTTTGACCAACCTAGTGTGCCGGAATGGTCTTATTCGAATGAATATAACCCATGCCCCCCATCTTATGACCATAATTTCCATAACAATTTCAACTCTTCACAGAGTTCATGGGGTTTCGCTTCCCCCGAGTCCAATTTTCAACCAACTTGTCCTCCGTATCCACCTTGTCCACAATATTCCCAAGATTTATACTCAGATCCACCCATTCAGAATAGAAAACCATCTATCTTGGAAATGATGAGTATGCATGAGTCCAAGCAACAACCACCATCAATCTTAGACATGATGATGCGTGAGTCCAAGCAATAATCACAGAATCTGACCGACTCACAACTTCATCACGATTGACCCAACAACACTTCCTCTTTTCAAGTCCAATCACAAAATAATGCACCAATCGACTATGAAAAGATGCTTGAATCCATGACTCAGGCTAGATTAGCTCGTGATCATGAAATAGATATGATGGTTCAATCTTTACGTTCTCACCGTTCGGCCATTTCTGATATGGCTAACCATTCTGTTAGAGCCGACGAGCCACGTTGTTTTGGACAACAAGATTCTAATTCAGTACCATCATTTGAACTTGCCGAAACTCCAATTTTTGATAGTTTGGCAAGTTATTCCTTTCCTGAAATAGAACTTGAGCATGAATATGATCATGATCCCCAACTTGGTGATTCAATTTTACTTCCTGATTCAATAATGACTCCGGTGTCTCCACCTGATTTCAATCTTTCCCCCGAGTCAACATTGGATCCTGTGCCAATTCATCATGAAATTGAATCACCCATTTTTGATGATCATATTGAACTTGACCAATTTTATAATTTTGAAAGTCCCATGGATAAATTGGCAAGTTCTAATTTTTATGACATTGAACTCAATGAGAAATGTGACCTAGATTCTCAAATCTATGATCAAGTTCAAATTCCCGAATCATTATTGACTCCTGTTTTGTTACCCGACTTAGGTAATCTTTTAGAGTCAGTTTTGATTCCCACACCTATCATTCCTGAACTTGAATCACCAATATTGAGTCACATTCCATTGTGGGAAAATGATTGTGGACTTGAGTTTCAACTTATTGATTTGGACCCACTTCTTGAACCTAGCCCGACTCCTGAACCATTACTTGATTTAAGTTTCTTTCCTGAGTCGGTATTAGTTCCCGTATTTCTGATGTCCAAGTCAATCATTCCATCTTTTCACACTCCATTTTGGGACAAGGCGGTTGACACAATTGACTCTGAATATAATTATGAAATTTGAAAATTTGATGGGGTGGAATTGTTAAAAAATGATAATACATACATTTTAGTGGGTTATACAAGAGAAATTTCTGGTAGGTTTCGTGAACTACCACATTATCTTGATTGGGTAGCAACGCTTGGCCCAATTAGACCACCACCGGAACCACCACCTTGAGGTAACATCTGCCTTCCCTTTCTTCTGTTTCATGCATACATGCATACATTCATACATTGAGGACAATGCATGAGATAAGTGTGGGGGGAGGCTTTACTAATATACTAACATAGGTAGAAACTAACAAAAATTTGCTAATAAAAAAAAATTTGCTAATAAAAAAAAGTAAAAAAAAAAGGGGACAATATTTTGACTTATCTTTTGAAAGAAATCTAAGTTAGTCTTAAGAATTAGGAAAATCATGATTAGGATTTCTAAAAACTTGGTCAAAATAAATAAATTCTTGAATTTTAGGTATAGGAGGAGAAATTGAATAAGTAATTAGTCTTGATTTTTACCTTAATGAAATGTGCATACCTAATACATTTACATATATAGGATTCTAAGACAAAGACTCTTGTGTCCTATAATAAAAAATACTAAAAAAAATTCACTGATTAAGCTGGATACATGTGCCTCAAGAAGCATAAGTATTCACGCCTAAAGGTGATTTTATGAAATAAAGCCCTTAGTTTTGTGGCCTAGTTCACTCGAATCCTTAAGTCCGCGGGGTGTTTTCTCACCCGGTGCCCTAAAGCCGACCGGTTTGAGAGCCACCGACTTTAAGTTCGCTATATGGGTGGATTAGAAAGCCTAAGGAAACTAAGAAAAATTACTTTTTTATGTACTAACACATCTAATAGTCAATTAGTTAGGTATGAGGGCCTCAAGAAGCCTTCATGCTTACACAAAAGAAAATTAGATGAGTTATACATATTAAAAAAAATTATATATATATATATATATATATATAATAATAATAAAGAGGCATGAGAGTCCAAGTTAAGGAATTCCTAGTAAAAATTCACAAGGATGCATATGACTTAGGGTAACGAAAAAGACTATACAAAAAATTCAACTTTGACCCTTAATTAAAAAGGAAAACAATTTACTATATAAAGACTAAGTTTAAGAATGAATAAAAATGATGATCCTAAAAACTTATAGATTACTAGTCTCTCCAAAAGTATTTCAAATATTTTTCTTTTTATGGATTTTGTGGGTGTAATCCGCTGAAAACCCTCACGAGACAACACTCGTCCTCTAGGGTAAGCTAGGGTTTAACGGCTTGTTGCACGTGCTAAGTGCAACCGTGATTCCTACGAAAGTGAGTTAGGATAGATTAATTTTTCTTTTCTTTTTGATTTTTACTCGAGGACGAGAAAAAAGATAAGTGTGGGGGTGTGATAGGTAGTAAAAAGTGCATATTTATCACTACATTTACTATCACATTTTCATATTTATTCCTACAATTATGCACTATTACTAATGTTTTATTATTTATTGTGTGCAGGCCTTGAGTAATAAAAAATAAAGAAATAAAAGCCTTAAAAGAAGCCCAAAAGCCCATGTTCAAGCCCAATGCAAAAGTTGCAATTATCAAATGTCAAAGTTGCAAATACCATATGCAAATGTTGCAAATACTAAAAAGTGGGAAGGGATAGACTTCTATTCGACCCTAAATGCTTGCAGGATGAGGATAAATAGAGTGCAAGGATGAAATTTGTTTTGGGAAGAGATTTGGATTTAGGGTAACTTGCTTTCCAAGTTATCACGAAATCTCAAATTAAAGAGTCGAGATGCCAGATCCACACGGATAAACCCAGATGGACGGACCAGAGGAGGCCACGCGCCAAAGCGCGTGGCCAGCAGGCACTACTTGGCCGCGAAAACGCGGCAAAGCCGCGTTTCCGCGGCAATCCTGATGAGTCTGGCGATAAGGTTTTTTGGAGGAGTCGTACCGGGACTCTACTTCTTCCAGCTCCTATAAATACCCCTGCAGAGCAACAGAGAAGGGCGTGCAGCGAAGTACAGAGCCAAATCTAGGGTTTTTCGTAGGCTAACTTGTAGATTGTAGTTTAGGTTTTATTTTCTTTTTGTAATTTTTATTTTTCCTTTATGTAACTGAGAGGAGAGGATGCTTTCATGGAGGAAGGAGATCATGCTTGTACTGAGGTGACATCGGTGTAAGTCAAACTTTTCCTCCATTGTTAATAGAATCAACTCAAGTTTGTTTTTGTTCTTCTATTCTTGTTTTATTTTTGTTCTTCTATTCTTGTTTTATTTTATTGTTTCTCTCTGATGTCTTGCAAACCATGAGATCTGATCGCTTCAAGACTGCTTAGCCGAAGAAGTGCCCTTGATGGCCTATGGTGATGAACAAGCTGTCTCTTGCTAGTGTAGTTTGTCTTTTCTTTTCGTAATGTAGATCGAGAAGGGGGAAGATCCTATACGCCATGCTTGAATGCCTTCAAAGACAAGGTAAGTCGTTGCAACGGATCAAAGGTAAACAGGGCAGAAGAGGTAGGTATGTGTTTTTAGTTATAGTTTTCTTTCTTTGTAAGTTTAGTTTAGATCACCAACTCCACATCTTTCTAATTTCTTTCACAATTCTCATTGTAAATACCATTGTAAATAACAAAAATAAATAAAAAAGAGATAACTTACTAAACAAGCTTCCATCGCTAGTCCCTCCCTGTGGATCACGACCCGCATAGCCATTGCTACAGCGGATAGAATTGAGCACCTTGCACATCTTTATTTCTAAATCTAAAATTCTATATTTTGTGTACAGGTAAAATCTCAATCAATATCCGATTATGCTGGTAGATCCCTTGAGCTCGATCAATGCATTTTTCAAGTCCAAAGATCGTTTAGCATCCGATTCCTCAGAGCTAACAACCAACTGCTTCCCTTCGACTTGCTTGGCATGGTACTCGGCTCAACCATGTTCAAAGTCACTTAAGGGTATTCCTCATCAAAAAATGATTTCTTCTTACGGGAATGATGCCTCTTGGCTGAGTTAGAGGCTGAGCCGCTGACAGCCGATTGAAGATCGACAATTTACTTGCATAGGAGGTACAGTGGCACTCAGAGAGCACTGCCATGATCAGTCGCTCAAAGCAGCATCGGGGAGCAATCTAGTGGACACTCCTCTTTCGAGTCACGTAGTCCCTTAAATCTGTTACAGGGATATCTGAAGAACTAGCGTCAATCCTGTAATATCTCCTAGTCAATAATATTGTATTATTACTTTAAATATTTTATCTGGCTTTACTTACTATTTCGTAAATTAACTTTATTTATTGCTATTATAGGATATATAATTATTTTTAATATATTAACATTGGTTTTATTTATTTTTACCATTAATTCTTATCAATATTTTTAATTACTTATTACTATTATTTTTATTATTAATCTTATTTTTGATCGTTATTATTAGTAGTTTTATTACTTATTATTATTATTATTATTATTTATTATTATTTGTATTAATGTTATTAGTATTGTTTTTGTTATTAATTATTTTGTTATTGCTAATCATTATGATTATTAATATCATTGTTAATTATTATTATTAATTGTTATTATTAGTAATTTGTTATTATTATTATTACTATTGTTATAGTTATTTTAATTATTATTATTATAATTGTTAATTATTGTTAGTAGTGTTATTATTATTTATTATTATTATGTAATGTTACTCATATTATTATTATTAATGTTATGATTAACTATTGTTGTTGTTAATATTAGTATTATTATTATTTTGAAGTGGTATTCATTGTATTTCCTTCCTTTTTCCCTAGAATCCTAAACCTTTTAGCCATGTCATCAACCCATTACCCTATATCTAATCCTAATCCTAACAATGAAATCCAAATTTTAATTAAATCTTAACTATTAAATCAAATCCCAACTAATAAATATCCTGATCCTAAGCCTATCACTAACCTAATCCAAGCCCTTAATATCTCTTCTCATCCTTTTCTTTTCCCTAAACACAGCCGCCTGCACTTCTCCCATAGCCTGCAGGTCACCAACCTCCTTCTCCAAGGCTGCTCTCCTTCCTACTAAGCCACGACAGCACAAACACCCCCATCCTGGCCTTATACGCAAGCTTCCCAGCATGCGTGAGCCCGGGCCGAGACCTCCCTTCTCTAGCGGCCTAAGCCCCCGACCAAATCTCCTTCAGGCCGTGATTACGCCACCCACTAGGCCATGTATCACTACACCTCTCCAAGCCACAGCCGTCTCCTTCTCCCTCCTTAGCTGAGGCAGCCCATGGCCCATCCCACCTTGCCGTGGCCATCTTCCATAGGTCGCGCACCTCCTTCATCATGCCGTCGAGCCATGTAAGCCTCCCTCACATACCCAAGCACTCCCACTCCCATGCGTGAGCACAACCAACCATCATCACCATGGATGTCCACTTCTCCATCCATGGCCACGTTCCCCTCCCTCTGGAATTTCCATGAGCACTCCGGCAGCTTCTCGATCTCCTCCGCAGCCTCTGCCTTTCGCCGGAGCTAATTCTCGAGCTCCGCCCAAGCCATGGCCGTGAGTAGCTCTCCTCTTGTTATATATTGATGTGTAATTTATTTGTGTGTATCAATGCAAATTATTATGTATGTGTAGTGTTGTGTTATTAATCGGTAAGTATGCATGTGGATTGATGTGGTGGTGTATATATATTTGTATATTAATGCATGCGTGTGGGGTGTTTGGTGTATGCATGTAAATAATAATGTATAAGTGTGTGTTTATGTTTGTTTGTGTGTATGTATTTTTATTTATGTGTATGCATGTGTGGATTTGTGTATATATATAATATGTATGTATGTGTATACTCGTATATATGTACTTATGTGTGGGTAGTGTATGTATGTATTATGTGTGCATGTACGTATGTGTTTGTATATCAACGTGTGTTTTTGGTTGTGTGCTACAACAATTCGGATTTGATCGTCAATCCAAACCCGATACCAAGAGATCCGGACCCGATCTGGATTCGTATTCACTGCGGACTCAATACACTGGCGATTCGAAAACCGATCCATGAGATGATCTAGAGATCCGTACCGGGTTCGCGCAGTGAAGTTCAGACGGCAATTCAGATCCAAAATAGCATCATTTCATGTGAGTGTTTGCTTTTGTACTATTTTCTTATTTACCATGGTCACTTTATATTTGTGTTTTATTCGTATTATTTCATGTGATCGTTTGATATACCATACTAGTATGATTGCATGTATCATCTCATGTGATATCAGTGAGTGCTCACTTTATTTGTACAGTTGATTCGAGTGTTTATCTATGTCATTTCATGTGATGGTTGGTTGCACTATTCATTTAGGACTAGTTAAGGTATACCTTATACTGTGACTTGATTTGATTTACTGATCAGCTGACCAAGTTCATATTTGAGGATAGGTGGCCTATTTTTATGTGAAGTAATTGTCAGAGAAATTATTTGGTGATTATTTCGACCATAAATCATTTGGATATTGAGGATGTGGTAGATATGATGTTGCTTTACTAACAGACTGTTTTATTGATACTTGGATCTGTGTATGACTTAGATAGATTGGGAGTTGACCTGAGCTTCATATTCTTTTGGATTCACAATTGATATGTAGATGGGATGCATGATGGTTGGATTATATTCAGATTTGTGAATATGATACCCTTGACTCCGATATATACGATGGGACTGACTTTTGGACTGTTTGGAGCTATTAATTCTGGATTCTCCCATTGATGAGCTTGATTGAGTACTGATGATTTTATCGACATTGGATATCAGATGTAGAGATGATCTAGATATCATATTGATGTCGAGAATTGGATATAGAGACTTTTTAGATTTCATGTAGCTTGAGGATGTTTCACACCTTAGTTATAATCTAGATTGGATTAGATAGCGATGATTTGTTTATTATGGCTGAGCTTTTATCTTTATTGGCTGGGATTCAAATATACTGATAGATGTAAAGCATCAGAGTAGATTGATAGGATGAGAGAACTGATTTTTGCTGTATTGGACTTGTGATTTACTGTATCAGATTACCTTGATGATTGACTTGTACTCGATGTTTGCAGTGATTGTAGGGAGATTATGAGTTGATGGATTCATTACTGTTATATCCAGTATGAGTGGATGGTATCTTGATCAGTTCTGTATAAGATCGTACATTGATTAGATGGTGCATGACTGTTACTGTATTTATTTATGTTACCAAAGGTACTGGCAAAGTATTATT
Source organism: Agave tequilana (assembly GCA_038442645.1). Taxonomy (NCBI): domain Eukaryota; kingdom Viridiplantae; phylum Streptophyta; class Magnoliopsida; order Asparagales; family Asparagaceae; genus Agave; species Agave tequilana. Next base: position 34,676 of record JAVJIF010005733.1, on the reverse strand, counting down.
TGACCGTCACACCCTGTATAGTCCTATTATTCATCGTATACATGGTTACTGTTACTGTCTACTGTTCCTGATATTACTCATCGTGTAAACGATTATTGTTTACTGATTTACTATACTGTTACTATCACTATATTGTTCCAGTACTCTAGGTAACATGATCATGATTGTTCTAACTGAATTAAATAATAATGCAAATGAACAACTTATACTGGGATTGAGAAAATTAATGGAGAAGGCAACGTCTATATTTTGTGTGGATCTAAGATACAGGTTGAGAAGCCGAGATAGGGTTCCACTGCAGGATTCCCGGAGATGACTGACATTCCATACTATTACTGTTTTACTGTTGTTGTAGTACCTGGCGGTACAGTTTGGCTCAACGCCAGGCATCTAGGCTGTGGTCCCGGGTATGTACGGGGCCCACCTAAAGCACGGACAATGTCTCCAACCAATTAATTTCAATAACTTAGGATGTCGATTGGCACACGTGGGTAGGCATAGTATGGGATGCGTCTACTACATGTGGCAATTAGTGTTCCTGACATAATTAATAACAAAACTGAATCTTAGATTGACATTATAGACTGAACTTGATATATATGTAGGATCTATAAACAAGTGGCAACACAAACACTAAAGAAGAAATGAATAGTATTTATAAACTTTAAATAAAAATACTTGCAAGAAAGGAAAATGCACAGAATAAATTTCAGAAAAAAAGCAAACACAAACACGAGAGATTTATCCTAATTCGGTCCTTGTGACCTATGTCCAGTCCTCAAGCAACCCGCTTGAGATTTTCCTTATCCTGATTTTTATACACCCTAAAATCAACTCCTTATACACCACTTGACAAAACATTCTTTGCCAAATCTGTACAACTCTTCTCTACACCAAAAAGATAACAACTTTTTGTACACCTCTTCTTTACACCAAGAAAATACTCTCTTTGATTGATTACAGTGTATCCTATAAGCCTTGAAACTTATACGTGATAGTGAACAAGGTATCTTATAGGAGAACTTTCAGAATTCTTCACAAAAGAATAGAAATTGTATGAAGAACAGAAAGTAGAAACTAGTTTTCTGGAAAACAGAATTTCAATAGAGTTTTGGACAGAATACTTATGATTTGAATTGGTGTTTACATCCAAGGACAACATCCCTATTTATAGGTGAAATTAATGGTCAGTTAGGAAAGTTATCAACTTAAATTTGAAAATCAGAACGTTAGAGAAAATACCAGAAAATCAAAACTGAATAACAGTCAAAAACTGTAGTTAGTGGACTAGGATATGAGAGTTAATCGACTAATATAAGAGGTTTTGCCAGGGTTAGTCGACAAGCCTAAATCAAGTTGACTATAGAAGGCTGACACAGAATGATAAGTCTCTGAAAACTAAATTAGTCGACCAGAAGAGAAAGTTAGTCAACTAATGTTGCTTATAGTCAACAAATAGAGAACTGATATTTTTCTGTGAAGAGACTTAGTCGGCTATATAACATAGCAAGTCGACTATAGGATATGTTAGTCGATTATAGAAAGGGTTTAGTCGATTATAAAACTATTTTGTGTGTGTGATCAAGGCTTTAAATAAATTTCTAAAAATACACAAAAATAGTAAATATCCTTGAATAATCTTGAGCAATTAGAACTCAGTGCTAGCCTTTGAGATAGAGCTCTAATGTATCCGCATCACAAATGTTATCATCAAAATCTAAGTACCAACATTCTCCCCTTTTAGATGATGACAAGCTGTGTGCATAAAAACCCCCCATGTAGAGAAAACTCCCCCTGTAGAGAACATGTTATAAAAAATACAAGTGTTCTCCCCCTACATAGAACAGGTTATAATAAATATAGATAACAAATGTTCTCCCCCTGCATAAAATATATCATGGCATACATATATTATATTGCGCATTATATATTTGAAATAATTTTCTATTAAGTATTCACACTTTCCTTTATAAGGTACCTATAAGATAAAACATTTTATATGGTACCAATCAAAACAAGGTCTGAAAAAGATTAGCTTTTAGGAATCCAAATCCAATTTGAATTTGCTTTTCATTTGTTAGTATAAACATAATTACGAGAATTACATATATGATGTATATATGATGCAATATAAGCATTTTTATCTACAATATTTAGATGTTTAGGAATCCATATATACTTGTTCCTAATTCTTTTGAAATAATCAGTATTTCTTTTCACAAAAGAATTGCATGGATTATGATTATTCTTTTTAAAAAATGTGTAGATTTTCCAACATTATTTTTTGAAAATCCAAGACCAACATGTGCAGGTTTCAAACTTATCTTTTGAAAATCCAAGACTAAAATGATTATTTGACATCTTTTGATAAGACAATAAATTATTTGAATTTTCTTTTCCCTTATTAAATTTTGTCACATTTTTCAAAATCTCTTCATATTTAATTTTGAAACTTGTCATTTCTTTATCTAAAATAGAAATTCTAGAATTTAAAGAAACAATTTCTCTTTTAAGCAAAGCATTCTCTTTTAAGAAATTCTAATTATCTTTTTGTAAAGATGAAATAATGTTTTCAATGTCAGCTTTTTGAGAATTTAAGGAAGACATTTGAGTAATATAAAGTGAATTTTCTTTGTTGAGTATTTCATTTTCCTTTGTTAAAACTTTATTTTTAATCTTTTCATTCTTGAGATCATTATATAATTCATTAAATATATCTAATAATTCAACATATTGTTGTACCTCATCTTTTGTACCATAAAACAGACATTGGCAGTTTCAGTGGCTTCTTCTTCGTCAGAGAAAGATGAATCACTATTCTCCTAAGTTGCCTAATAATCTTTCTTCTTTTTGTTGAATTTATTAAACTTGAAATTCCCTTTGTATTTTAGCAATAGGCAATCCTTCTTTATGCGACCTGGTTTGTTACACTTAAAACAAATAGGATTATCATTAGTATCTTTATTCTTTTTAAACTTACTTTATTTTAAGAACTTTCTGAATTTTCTTGAGAGCATTGCCATCTCCTCTTAATCATCATCTAAATTGTCCATATCTGAGAATGTATGAAAGGTAAGTACTTTCTTCTTGGATTGAAGTTGTTGTTCATCCTTCTTCCTATCTTGAAGTTGAACTTCATATGCCATTAAATTACCAATAAGGTTTTCTAATGACATTGTTGAAAGGTCATTTGCTTTTTCTATTGTAGTAGTTTTCTTCTCCTAATCTGATGTGAGTACACGAAGAATATTTCTAATTTTTTCAACTTGAGTGTATTCCTTTTCAAGAGCTACTAAGGAATTTGTAATATCGGTGAACCTTGTAAATATTTCTGCAATGGTTTCATTCTCCTTCATTTTGAAAAGTTCAAAGCTATGAACAAGAACAGAAATTTTAGATTCTTTAATTTTATTAGTAACTTCCTGTGTTACCTGTAAAATCTGCCATATTTGATTTGCAGATCTGGCCATTGACACACGATTGAATTCTTCTTTGTTCAAGGCACAGAAAAGCGCATTCATTGCTTTGGCATCAAAGTTTGCAGACTTCTTTTGTTCTACATCTCCACGCATTATAATTGGTGGTCGGCTTGGTGTATGGTGCTTCCACTATGTTCCATAGTTCATAATTGATTGATTGCAAGTAGATCTTCATTCTACACTTCTAGTAGTTGTAGTTTGATCCATCAAATAATGGTGGACGTTGTGTAGAATGTCCTTCCTTGAATTGTGATGAAGGAAACTCCATTGTCATCCTTGAATACTACAGGCAGGCTCTGATACCAAATGTAGGATCTATAAACAAGGGGCAACACAAACACTAAAGAAGATTAATAGTATTTATAAACTTAAAATAAAAATACTTGTAAGAAAGGAAAATGCATAGAATAAATCTCAAAAAAAATGAAAACGGAAACATGGGAGATTTTATCCTGGTTCGGTCCTCGTGACCTACGTCTAGTCCCCAAGCAACCCACTTGAGATTTTCCTTATCCTGATTTTGATACACCCCAAAATCAACTCCTTGTACACCACTTGATAAAATACCCTTTATCAAATCTGTACAACTTTTCTCTACACCAAGAAGACAATAACTCCTTGTACACAGACAATAACTCCTTGTACACCTCTTCTTTACACAAAGAAGATGCTCTTTTTGATTGATTATAATGTATCCTATAAGCCTTGAAACTTGTAAGTGATTGTGAACAAGGTATCTTATAGGAGAACTTTCAATATTCTTCACAAAAGAATAGAATTGTGTGAGGAACAGAAAGTAGAAACTACTTTTCTGGAAAATAAAATTTTCAATAGAGTTTTGGATAGAAAACTTATGATTTGAATTGGTGATTACTGATTGAGCTTTTACCTGCACACAAAATATAGAATTTTAGATTTAGAAATAGAGATGCGCAAGGTGCTCATTCTATCCGCTGTAGCAATGGCTATGCGGGTCGTGATCCTCAGGGAGGGACTAGCGATGGAAGCTTGTTTAGCAAGTTTTCTAAAAAATTCTTCTTTTAGTTATTTTTAAAAGGAAAATAAAAAATAATAGTTAAAGTCAGGTTAGGAAGAAAGTGGTAGATTAAGAAGATGGAGAAATAGAAGCGATATTTACAATGAAGTTGAGGAAGTGTGAAAAAGATTAAGAATATTGTGATTTACACTAAAAATAAAGAAAGACAAAAAAACTAAAAAACTTACCTCTTCGGCCTGTTTACCTTTGAACCGTTGCAACGACTTACCTTGTCTTTGAAGGCATTCAAGCATGGCGTATAGGATCTTCCCCCTTCTCGATCTATACTACGGAAACAAAAGACAAACTATACTAGCAAGAGAAGGCTTGTTCTGTTGGCCCAATGGCCTTCCACTCTAGTTTTGATGATGATCACTCATGTAGTTATGTTTACTAATATTCTTGTGTTTCTAAGTTTCAGATCATTAACAGGATATTAGTTGGTGATTAGCTTCAACAAGATGATTAGAAGCTTATCATGGTGATTCCGGTGCCAAAGCTTAAAGATCATACCTTTGCACTTGGAGAATCACGGGTTTTGGAGCAAGTCTACTTGAAGATGAAGATCGTCAAGAAGACTTAGGTATCCTAGTTTAGATAGAGTTTTAGATCCATTTGTAAAGCTTAGTTTAGTGGATATGCTCAAGTGCACAAACACACACGTTTTATGTTTTGATATTTGGTTTTTATGAATAGTTGATCAAAACAAGTTTACATGTTTTATATGTATAGTAGATGTATTCTAGTTATACATACATGTTTTTAACTTGCTAAACAAACTTATTTTGATATCCCTATTCATGTTTTGGAAAAATCAAGTTTGATAAAAATACAAGTTTTGTTTTTGATAAAATTTGCAAGACACAAAAATAAATTGATATGTTGATATATTGTCTTGAAATTTTTATCACAGGTGTATGTTTTAATATAAATGATAAAACAAATTTGTGAATTTTTTAGAAGTGTTAAAAGATTTTTAGAAAATATTTTACACTGTTTTTCTGACCCTGCACTGTGCCTGCCAGGCCAGTTCGGTCGACCGACCGGTCGACCGCACCAAGTGGCCGGTCGACCGGGTCGGTCGACCGATGTGCACAATCGTGCACGCTGGCGACACATGTAGTCGGTCGACCGAACCGGTCGACCGAGTTGAGAGCTCTGCTCTCGGGAATTTTCGGTCGACCGGACCGGTCGACCGCTGCTGCCCAACGGTCACATTTTTGACCGTTGGCGGTCGACCGGGCCGGTCGACCGGCAGTTGGTCAGACTGCCACATCAGCCTAACGGCTAGTTTTTCCTAGGGGCTATATATACCCCATTTCTCCATTGTTTTGGCTAAGAATTTTTGAGCTAAAAATTTTTCAGTTTTCTGAAGAGTTAAAAGAGTTTTTAAAAGAGTTTTTAAGTCAAAAAGGTTTCATCTTATTTGTTTTTGGGTTTTTGGAAAATCAAAGAAAAATAGGTTTTTGGGATTTTTGCTTAGATCTTCAATTCTATCATATTGCAAGTATTTTCCCAAAGATTTTTCTTTGTTGCTTGTTTCCAAAAACACTTGTTTTCCACACTTGAGCTATATCATCTATCCTAAACTATTAGGATCTTTGTTTTGTGGAAAAGAAAGAAAGAGAGAGTTTTGAGGTTGTTGTTTGTAACCTCTAAGTTGTACACCCTTATTCTTGTTGTATCCCTCTTAGGTAGAGGTGATCGGGTGATTGGTTTGTATCCCTCAAGTGTGAGGTGATAGAGATTGGTTGTGAGCCTCTTTGGTAGAGGTGTTGTTGTTGGTTGTTGTTGGCCTCGGTGGAGGTTGTATTGAGAGAGGAGTTAGGTACTCCTAGAGTTGTAAGAAATCCTCTTCGGTAGAGGTTCCCTCGGTGGGAGTTGAGATAGTGGAAATCCTACACGGTGGTGTAGGCGGGGATGTAGAGCAAGGTGCTCGAACCTCGAAACAAATCTTGGTGTTTGCGTATTGATCCATTGTCTCTCTAACTCTCTCTCTTTACATTTGTGCAAAGCATCATTTCATACAAGCATCATACTTTCATAGCATTCATATTATATACATTGCTTGTGTTGCCTTGCATCTTTCATATTGTAATTTATCCTTGATTGCTTGGCTTGATTGTGTGTGCACATATTTCTTATTGCTTGGATTGCTTGTGTGTGTGCCTAACTTGTACTCATCCAACAAGAGCTTCACATAGCGCCTCAACCCATTTCAAGGGGAATCAAGGGGAGTTAGTCCAGAGCCTCGCAAGGGGAATTCGGCTACACTTGTTGTATTGTATCAAGTTTGTGCAACATTTGCATTAGCTTCCGCATTTAGCTCACTTAGTTTGCATTAAGTTTCTTAAGATTAGCACTTACACCTATTCACCCCCCCTCTAGGTGTTTTTCAATTGGTATCAGAGCTAGTGCTCCTGATACTTAGGCTTAACATCCTAGGAGTGATCCATTTGCTTGCTAATCTCATTTGCATTTGTTTGTTTGCACATTCATATATAGTTTACCATGGCCTTCATGACCCCACCTATGTATGACCCTTCCAACATTCATGTTTGGAAGATTAGGATGACTGTTTATTTACAAACCCTAGGTCATAAAATTTATCTTGCTATTACCAAGGAATCCTTCCTTAGTGATTGCAATCATATAGGGGCCAATGCACAAGCCCTAGAGGCCATTAGAAGCACATTACCTAAAGATTATCTTATGTGTGTTTCTAATCTTGATTCCGCTTTTGCAGTGTGGAACAAGTTGACAACAACCACCACCTCCAAGCTTCAATTGCCAATCCAAGAAGAGGAATCTAGCGGAGAATCCGAGCCACAACAATGCTATATGGTCCAAGGGAATGACTCCCTTGAGGTACATTCGGAATCTCAACTAGATAGTAATGATTGTGCTAGTTCTTCAAATGATTATGTTGATCCTCATGCTTTGAATGAAGAACTTTCCATTGTTTGTGAAAAATTGATAGAAAAATATAATTTGTTGAAAAGAAGAGTCTAGGAATTGAACAAGAAAATAAGTGTTTGCATTCTAGACTTGATTGTGTTTTGCAAGAAAAGGTTGAGGTCTATAATGAGAGGGATTCATTAAAATCTCAACTTGATCTTGCACTTAAGGAAAATAAAGTTTTAAAATCTAAAAATGATTGTGAAAATCTTTTGAAGAAAAATGAAAATTTGTCTTCAAAAGTAGATTTTGTTATAAAAGAGAATGTTGATTTGAAAAATAAAATTATTTCTATTTCAAATGATTTAGATGTGTGTTTAAAGAAAAACATTGTTTTGCAAAATAAGATTGATGCACATGTTTGCCATGCTAGGGTAGTATCACACACTTCACCTATTGCATGCCACACTTTTTCTTCTAAGATTAATGATGATATTTGTTTGCTTAAGAAGAAGGTTGATTGTTTGGGCTCCACTATGAGCCAATGTGCCTTGAACCACAATCGGTTGGAAACCTTGGTTCGAAAGAAACAAGTTCCATCCTTTATGCATGCACACCCTTCACGGCATACACATGCTCCTCACGGACACACTCCTCACATGTATGCTCATGTGTACACTTGTACACATTGTGGTCGAAAAGGCCACCTTGCTAAATTTTGTTATGATAGATTACATACTCCAAATTTAGCAAAGAAGTTTGTTTGGGTTAGAGAAGGTACTAACCCCCATGGACCCAACAAGATGTGGGTACCAAAGACCCCCCTCCTATTATTTTTGATGTAGGTGTGGGCTCTCACATGACGTGAGAGTGATGACACCTTGGAGTGGATGCGTTCCGGACTTCATGGAAATCAAATTGGATGCATCACTTTCAAGGGAAGAGATGGTGGAGAGGACCACCAAGTTTTGGAGACAAGGAGGTTGCCTTCTAGGTTTTGGTAACAATTCCTAACTCCTTATTATTTGTTTACACGCTTTATATTTCATCTTTGATTATAGCATGTTTTTATTGTCATTGGATTAGTATGTTCATTCCATGTTTATTAGATCCTTGACATACATGTATAGTATTTGAGACACACATGCTTATATGATCCCATACTTAGTGTTCTCACTTATGTTTAAGCTATAATGTACATCATGAATCTAATACATGTGAATTTACATAGTAATCATGTTTTAGTTTCATCATGATGACTTTTATATTTGTTTTGATGCTTCATGTTTTGAATATATGTTTAGATTTTTGTTTTCATTAAGACTAGTTATATACTTGTACATAGAGTGGGCTACAATAAATCTATATATGTTGAGCTTGATTGCTTATTTGAACCCATTAGATGTGCTAGTATAGTCTAGTTTTGATGATTCATACATTTCAAACTTGTATTCCATTTTTGGATTTGTTTTATGATTGTGTGTTTCACTTCATGTATATGCTTGTATTGCCAAACTTTAAGATATACATGTATACCCCTTGAGTCATTTGCCTTTCATGCAAATCTATATATGGACTCAATTGTGTTTAGGGATATGTATGTATACTTATTGTGTTGATAATTCATACATATACCTTGAAATGAAATGTGTTTTGGTGAAGATTTAGCTTTTCTTGATTTTGTGTTTTAATTGTTTAACTTCATGTATATGTTTATCTTGTCCAAACTATTAGATATACATGTTTATCCTTTTGAGCCACGTGCCTTCATGCATATATATATAGTGGACTCGTTGTGTTTTGGATATGTATGTATATTTTAATTTGTATTAGACATACATATGCCTTGAAGATTAGATAGTTTTGATGATTTCGTGTTTTTAAGGAATAATTGAGCTTAATTGAACATGTTTTCATGATTATGATCTTCATATTGTATTTGTACACTCATATTTATTGCTTGCTCATGTTTTGTTTTTCATGAGTCTTATTTATGCCTAATTGAACTTGAGTGTTTGATATGATGTGAATTTCATGTTTATGAAAAACAATTTTGTTTTATTCCTTGCTTGAAGGATTTCGTACTAGTTAATAAGTTTTTCCATTTTAACTAGTTCGTATTCTTCATTTGGTAGTGATTTTCAAACTAAACCTAATTTTTCAAATCTATTTTTGAAAACCCCTACCTTCCAAGGGCGGTAGGATGGGAGATCATGTTCATGTATGCCCTAAATTGAAAATCTTTAAAACTTGAATTATGATTGGGTGGTAGATAATATGATGTATACACTTGAACTTATTGTTATGTCAATTGGTATCATTGAACTCTTTCAATTGGTATCATTTTGATCTTCTTGTATACTCATATATGTTTTGTATGTATGTATGCTTTAAATTCCAAGTATATCAATTTCTATTGGTATCTATCTTTCATACATATATATGTTTGTGTTTATGCTAGTGCTTGAGTTTCAATTTTGTTTAAATTGATTACATTTAAATTGTTATCAAGACTATGCATGACTTTAGTTTGTACTTCATAAAGGGGGAGAAAATTTGATTTTGTATTTCAATTGGTATTTGTACTCCCACACTTTATGATTAAAAGTTGGTATCAATGTTTTTAAAAATGAACAATTCTTACAATTGGTATCAATGTTTCTATGAACAATTCTTACACTTTATGATTAAAAGTTGTTTACATATGTAAAATCTTTTCAATTGGTAAAATATTTACAATTGGTATCATATTTAAGAAATTCAAAATTTGGTTTGGTTTCAAGATTCATGTTTAAGAATTAAAGACTTATGTTTAATTACAATTGGTATTTCCAAAATTTTGTTTAAAGAAAATATTCAAAGTTTTGATTTGTATTTCCTATATGCAAGGAGAGCTTAACATCTTTCTTACATATAGATTCATGTTGAGTATATTATAAATTGAGGAGCTTGACAACTCTTCTTTATATGATATACGTGTGTAGGGGGAGCTTCACATCTCCTCTTATGCATTACATAATATGTGTTATGTGAATTGGGGCTTGTCATCCTTTCTTCATGAAATGCATATGTGTAGGGAAGCTAACTTAGCGTCTTCCTCTTCATGAATGTATATAGCATATAACATATATTGATCCTTGTTTATTGGTATCTAGATGCTTCATTGAAACATTTTTAATTGATATCATGTTTGTAGTCACCCCTTATTGATTTTGTTTTTGTTTTAGACAAAAAGGGGAGCACATTGTTTGCATTGTTTTGATTGACAAAATGGGGGAGAAAGATTTTTACCCCTCGTTTTATTTATGGTTTTGATTACCCCTTTGTTGATGATTGACAAAAAGGGGGAGAAGAATTTGAGTTTTGTTTTTATATATGCATGATTGTGTTTTTGCATATACCAAGTTCATGCATAAGGATAAATAATAAGATATGATGCATGCTTTTGTTTAGTATCATGTGCTTTCATTGCATATCTATTATGTTTATTGTGATGCATGAGTTAAGGGGGAGCTTCCTTGAAGCTTATCTTTAATCCATGCATATATAACTCCATGAGTTTTGTCATCATCAAAAAGGGGGAGATTGTTGGCCCAATGGCCTTCCACTCTAGTTTTGATGATGATCAACTCATGTAGTTATGTTTACTAATATTCTTGTGTTTCTAAGTTTCATATCATTAACAGGATATTAGTTGGTGATTAGCTTCAACAAGATGATTAGAAGCTTATCATGGTGATTCCGGTGCCAAAGCTTAAAGATCATACCTTTGCACTTGGAGAATCACGGGTTTTGGAGCAAGTCTACTTGAAGATGAAGATCGTCAAGAAGACTTAGGTATCCTAGTTTTAGATAGAGTTTTAGATCCATTTGTAAAGCTTAGTTTAGTGGATATGCTCAAGTGCACAAACACACACGTTTTATGTTTTGATATTTGGTTTTTATGAATAGTTGATCAAAACAAGTTTACATGTTTTATATGTATAGTAGATGTATTCTAGTTATACATACATGTTTTTAACTTGCTAAACAAACTTATTTTGATATCCCTATTCATGTTTTGGAAAAATCAAGTTTGATAAAAATACAAGTTTTGTTTTTGATAAAATTTGTAAGACACAAAAATAAATTGATATGTTGATATATTGTCTTGAAATTTTTATCACAGGTGTATGTTTTAATATAAAATGATAAAACAAATTTTGTGAATTTTTAGAAGTGTTAAAAGATTTTTAGAAAATATTTTACACTGTTTTTCTGACCCTGCACAGTGCCTGCCAGGCCAGTTCGGTCGACCGGACCGGTCGACCGCACCAAGTGGCCGGTCGACCGGGTCGGTCGACCGATGTGCACAATCGTGCACGCTGGCGACACATGTAGTCGGTCGACCGGACCGGTCGACCGAGTTGAGAGCTCTGCTCTCGGGAATTTTCGGTCGACCGGACCGGTCGACCGCTGCTGCTGCCCAACGGTCACATTTTTGACCGTTGGCGGTCGACCGGGCCGGTCGACCGGCAGTTGGTCAGACTGCCACATCAGCCTAACGGCTAGTTTTTCCTAGGGGCTATATATACCCCATTTCTCCATTGTTTTGGCTAAGAATTTTGAGCTAAAAATTTTCAGTTTTCTGAAGAGTTTAAAAGAGTTTTTAAAAGAGTTTTTAAGTCAAAAAGGTTTCATCTTATTTGTTTTTGGGTTTTTGGAAAATCAAAGAAAAATAGGTTTTTGGGATTTTTGCTTAGATCTTCAATTCTATCATATTGCAAGTATTTTCCCAAAGATTTTTCTTTGTTGCTTGTTTCCAAAAACACTTGTTTTCCACACTTGAGCTATATCATCTATCCTAAACTATTAGGATCTTTGTTTTGTGAAAAAAGAAAGAAAGAGAGAGTTTTGAGGTTGTTGTTTGTAACCTCTAAGTTGTACACCCTTATTCTTGTTGTATCCCTCTTAGGTAGAGGTGATCGGGTGATTGGTTTGTATCCCTCAAGTGTGAGGTGATAGAGATTGGTTGTGAGCCTCTTTGGTAGAGGTGTTGTTGTTGGTTGTTGTTGGCCTCGGTGGAAGTTGTATTGAGAGAGAAGTTAGGTACTCCTAGAGTTGTAAGAAATCCTCTTCGGTAGAGGTTCCCTCGGTGGGAGTTGAGATAGTGGAAATCCTACACGGTGGTGTAGGCGGGGATGTAGAGCAAGGTGCTCGAACCTCGAAACAAATCTTGGTGTTTGCGTATTGATCCATTGTCTCTCTAACTCTCTCTCTTTACATTTGTGCAAAGCATCATTTCATACAAGCATCATACTTTCATAGCATTCATATTATATACATTGCTTGTGTTGCCTTGCATCTTTCATATTGTAATTTATCCTTGATTGCTTGGCTTGATTGTGTGTGCACATATTTCTTATTGCTTGGATTGCTTGTGTGTGTGCCTAACTTGTACTCATCCAACAAGAGCTTCACATAGCGCCTCAACCCATTTCAAGGGGAATCAAGGGAGTTAGTCCAGAGCCTCGCAAGGGGAATTCGGCTACACTTGTTGTATTGTATCAAGTTTGTGCAACATTTGCATTAGCTTCCGCATTTAGCTCACTTAGTTTGCATTAAGTTTCTTAAGATTAGCACTTACACCTATTCCCCCCCCTCTAGGTGTTTTTCATGTTCATCACCATAGGCCATCAAGGCACTTCTTCGGCTAAGCAGTCTCGAAGCGATCAGATCTCATGGTTTGCAAGACATCAGAGAGAAAAAAATAAAATAAAACAAGAATAGAAGAACAAAAATAAAACAAGAATAGAAGAACAAAAATAAAAAAGAATAGAAGAACAAAAAACATACCTTTGAGTTGATTCTATTAACAATGGAGGAAAAGTTTGACTTACACCGATGTCACCTCAGTACAAGCATGATCTCCTTCTCCATGAAAGCATCCTCTCCTCTCAGTTACATAAAGAAAATAAAAATTACAAAAAAGAAAAATAAAAACCTAATCTACAAACTACAAGTTAGCTTAAGAAAAACCCTAGATTTGGCTCTGTACTACGCTGCACGCCCTTCTCTGTTGCTCTGCAGGGTATTTATAAGAGCTGGAAGATGTAGAGTCCCGGTACAACTCCTCACGAAAGCCAGTACCCTGTCTCATCCGAGTGCCGCGGAAACGCGGCTCTGGCCGCGTTTCCGCGGCCAAATCTTGGATCCTGGCCATGCGCTTTTGCGCGTGGCCTCCTCTGGTCCGTCCATCTGGGTCTATCTTCTTAGATCTGGCGTACCGACTCTTTATTTTGAGATTTTGGGATAACTTGGGAAGCAAGTTACCCTAAATCCAAATCTTCCAATATCTTTTAACAACGAATTTGTTTATCTTTGCACTCTCCTTCTTTGGCTTTTATCCTCATCCTGCAAGTATTTAGGGTTGAATAGAAGTCTATCCTTCCCTCTTCTTTTAGTATTTGCAACTATTGCCCTTAGTAATTGCAACTTTGACATTTGATAATTGCAATTTTTGCATTGGGCTTGAACATGGGCTTTTGGGCTTCTTTTAAGGCTTTATTCCTTTATTTTTATTACTCAAGGCCTGCACACAATAAATAATAAAATATTAGTAATAGTGCATGATTATATGAATAATATGAAAATGTGATAGTAAATGTGATGACAATTATGCATTTTTCACTACCTATCGCACCCCCACACTTATCTTTTTGCTCGTCCTCGAGTAAAAATCAAAAGAAAAAGAAAAACTAATCTAGCTAACTCACTTTCGTAGGAATCACGATTGCACTTAGCACGTGCAACAAGCCGTTAAACCTCGAGGTTACCCTAGAGGACGAGTGTTGTCTCGTGAGGGTTTTCAACGGATTACACCCAAAACAAAATCCATAAAGGAAAATATTTGAAATACGTTTGAAAAGACTAAGTAATCTATAAGTTTTTAGGATCCTCATTTTTATTCATTCTTAAACTTAGACTGTATATAGTAAATTGTTTTCCTTTTTAGGTAAGGGTCAAAATTGAATTTTTGTATAGTCTTTTTCGTTACCCTAAGTCATATGCATCTTTGTGAATTTTTACTAGGAATTCCTTAACTTGGACTCTCATGCCTCTTTATTATTATTATTATATATATATATTTTCTTCTTCTTCTTTTTAATATTTATAACTCATCTAATTTTCTTTCGTGTAAGCATAAAGGCTTCTTGAGACCCTCATACCTAACTAATTGACTATTAGATGTGTTAGTACATATATAATATTTCTTAGTTTTCTTAGGCTTTCTAATCCACCATGTAGCGAACTTAAAGTCGGTGGTTCCCAAACCGGTCGACTTTAGGGCACCAGGTGAGAAGACACCCCACGGACTTAAGGATTCGAGTGAACTAGGCCACAAACTAAGGACTTTATTTATAAAATCACCTTTAGGCGTGAATACTTATGCTTCTTAAGGCACATGTATCTAGCTTAATCAGCGCATTTTATTTTATTATTATTTTTTTTATTTGTTATAGGGCACAAGAGTCTTTGTCTTAGAATCCTAGATATGTAAATGTATTAGGTATGCACACTTCATTAAGGTAAAAATTAAGACTAATTACTTATTCAATTTCTCCTCCTATACCTAAAAATTTAACACATTTATTTATTTTGACCAAGTTTTTAGAAATCCTAATCATGATTTTCCTAATTCTTAAGACTAACTTAGATTTCTTCAAAAGATAAGTCAAAATATTGTCCCCTTTTTTATTAAATTTTTAAAAAATTATTTTTATTAGTTTCTACCTATGTTAGTATGTTAGTAACCCTCCCCCTCACTTATCTCATGCATTATCCTCAATGTATGAATGTATGCATGTATGCATGAAAAAGAAGAAGGGAAGGCAGAAGTTACCTCAAGGTGGTGGTTCCGGTGGTGGTCTAATTGGGCCAAGCGTTGCTACCCAATCAAGATAATGTAATTTTTTGAGGAACCCACAGAAATTTCTCTTGTATAGCCCACTAAAATGTATGTATGATCATTTTTTAACAATTCCACCCCATAAAATTTCCAAATTTCATATTATTTTTCAGAGTCAATTGTGTCAACCTCCTTGTCCCAAAATGGAGTGTGAAAAGATGGAATGATTGACTTGGACGTCATAAGTACGGAACAAATATCGACTCAGGAAAGAAACTTAAATCAAGTATGGTTCAGGAGTCGGGCGAGGTTCAAGAAGTGGGTCCAAATCAATAAGTTGAAACTCAAGTCCACAATCATCTTCCCACAATGGAATGTGACTCAATATTGGTGATTCAAGTTCAGAATGATAGGTGTGGGAATCAAAACTGACTCTAAAAGATTACCTAAGTTGGGTAACAAAACAGGAGTCAATAATAATTCGGGAATTTGAACTTGATCACAGATTTGAGAATATAGGTCACATATCTCATTGAGTTCAATATCATAAAAATGAGAACTTGCCAATTTATCCATGGGACTTTCAAAATTATAAATTGGTCAAGTTCAATATGATCATCAAAAATGGGTGATTGAATTTCATGATGAATTGGCACAGGATCCAATGTTGACTCGGGAAAAGTAAAATCAGGTGAAGACACCGGAGTCATTATTGAATCAGGAAGTAGAATTGAATCACCAAGTGGGAGATCATGATCATATTCATGCTCAAGTTCTATTTCAGGAAAGGAATAACTTGCCAAACTATCAAAAATTGGAGTTTCGGCAAGTTCAAATGATGGTCCTGAATTAGAATCTTGTTGTCCAAAACAACGTGGCTCGTCGGCTCTAACAGAATGGTTAGCCATATCAGAAATGGCTGAACGGTGAGAACGTAAAGATTGAACCATCATATCTATTTCATGATCACGAGCTAATATAGCCTGAGTCATGGCTTCAAGCATCTTTTCATAATCGATTGGTGCATCATTTTGTGATTGGACTTGAAAAGAGGAAGTGTTGTTGGGACAATTGTGATGAAATTGTGAGTCCGTCAGATTCTGTGATTGTTGCTTGGACTCACGCATCATCATGTCTAAGATTGATGGTTGTAGTTGCTTGGACTCATGCATACTCATCATTTCCAAGATAGATGGTTTTCTATTCTGAATGGGTGGATCTGAGCATGAATCTTGGGAATATTGTGGACAAGGTGGATACGGAGGACAAGTTGGTTGAAAATTGGACTCGGGGGAAGCGAAACCCCATGAACTCTGTGAAGAGTAGAAATTATTGTGGAAATTATGGTCATAAGATGGGGGGCTTGGTTATATTCATTCGGATAAGACCATTCCGGCACACTAGGTTGTCAAAGTTATGATATGCCGGGTTGGTAATATCCGAAAAAGAGGTTGGTGTGTAATATGGATTAAAATTGGAAAAATTATTATTATATGCCATATCACACAAACACAAACAAAGAAAAAGAAAACAAACAAATAAGCAAACAAAAAGAAAAAAAATTCTAACCTAAATTAGGGTAGACCTATGACCTAGACGACTCCTAACTGGTTAGACTGTCCACGGAAGGTAGGGTGCAGACTTTGACCACAAGTTAATCAGCCAGGTCAGGGCAAGATTGGTGGGAGGTTTTCCGTCAAAGACGTTCCTTAATTAAATAACCACCAATCTTCGGGCTTTCGGCCCTCAATCCCCTTCCTAGACACTGATTTGGCAGGAGTCAAATTCCAACACCGTTCCCTTAGGATAATCTCCTAATTGAGTCCGAGATGTCCCTAGGGCCAACGTCTAGTCAATTTTTATTTAGGGTTAGGGTTGTGAGTGCAACGGAGATGATTTGTGGGCCAAGGAAGGGTGATGAAATCCCCACCTTATGTTATTTATGGGTTATGCCTTTAAATTTTTTTTTGTGTACGTGTAAAGCAGTAGACAAATATTCACTCAAAGCAGAAATCAGCAAGAGTGCTTCCTAGTCTATATGCAATGCGAACGTACCTTGTCTCCAGCACTCTTCAACAGAAATTAAAAAATTAAACAGACACATGCCTATATGCAAGAGTCTAATTTTTTTTTATTTTTTCAACAAATGATTATTGTTAATTAATTAGCAGTGTGCAGGGTGATCACAGAGAAAGTTTAACAGATCAGTAAACAAATCTTTCAATTTGCAGCAACCTGCAGAAACTTAGTGAGTAGTTCACTACTAAGGCCGCGGAACGTGCCGCGTTTGCGCGCCTATAGTAGGCTCTGCTGCTCTGCCTTCGAAGGCAGAGACACAGAGTTGCTATATATCCTTTTCTGCTGTTATTTTTCCTGTTCTCCGAACCTGCAAACAGAAAGATTAAAAGAATTAGTTTTTTTTTTTTAGAGAATAACTTACCGTCCCTCCCCGGCAACGGCGCCAAAATTTTGATTGAGTTTTTACCTGCACACAAAAATATAGAATTTTAGATTTAGAATAGAGATGTGCAAGGTGCTCAATTCTATCCGCTATAGCAATGGCTATGCGGGTCGTGATCCTCAGGGAGGGACTAGCGATGGAAGCTGTTTTAGCAAGTTCTTTAAAAATTCTTCTTTTAGTTATTTTTAAAGGAAAATAAGCTTTCGCGCGTGGCCTCCTCTGGTCCGTCCATCTGGGTCTATCTTCTTAGATCTGGCGTACCGACTCTTTATTTTGAGATTTCGGGATAACTTGGGAAGCAAGTTACCCAAAATCCAAATCTTCCATTTCTTTTAACAACGAATTTGTTATCTTTGCACTCTCCTTCTTTGGCTTTTATCCTCATCCTGCAAGTATTTAGGGTTGAATAGATGTCTATCCTTCCCTCTTCTTTTAGTATTTGCAACTATTGCCCTTAGTAATTGCAACTTTGACATTTGATAATTGCAATTTTTGCATTGGCTTGAACATGGGCTTTTGGGCTTCTTTTAGGCTTTATTCCTTTATTTTTATTACTCAAGGCCTGCACACAATAAATAATAAAATATTAGTAATAGTGCATGATTATATGAATAAATATGAAAATGTGATAGTAATGTGATGACAATTATGCATTTTTCACTACCTATCAATTACATCCAAGCACAACATCCTTATTTATAGGAGAAATCAATGTCAGTTAGGAAAGTTATCAACTCAAATTTGAAGATCAGAACGTTGGAGAAAACACCCAAAAATCAAAACTGAATAATAGTCAGAAACTGTAGTTAGTCGACTAGGATATGAGAGTTAGTCGACTAATATAAGAAGTTTTACCAAGATTAGTTGACTAGCCTATATATCAAGTCGACTATCGAAGGCTGATACAGAATGATAAGTCTCTGAAAACTAAAATTAGTCGACCAGCAGAGAAGGTTAGTCGACTAATGTTGCTTACAGTCAATAAACAGAGAACTGATATTTTTCTGTAAAGAGACTTAGTCGACTATATAACATAGCAAGTCTACTCTAGGATATGTTACTTGACTATAGAAAGGGGTTAGTCGACTATAAGACTATATTTTGTGTGTGATCAGGCTTTTAACAAATTTCTAAAAATGCACAAAAAATAGTAAATATCCTTGAATAATCTTGAGCAATTAGAACTTAGCACTACCTTTTGAGATAGAGCTTCAGTGCATCTACATCACAAATGTTATCATCAAAATCTAAGTTCCAACAATCAATATATATATATATGAGAAAAATGTATATCAGCCCGCGGGCTGAGAGTACTATCTCAGCCTGCGGTGACGTGGCTCAATTTGTCACCTCACTGACTTGCGGCCCGCTTTTAGTAGAAGTTAAATTACCAAATACCCCTTATGATAACTTTTCCTTATTGTTTATTATTATTTTTTCCCCCTTCTATTTTTTGCCGCTCTTTATAGGATATAAATTACTTTTCGCCCTATTTCTTTACCTCTTTTTGAAAGATCTAGTTTCTCCTTTTCAGCCTGCGATAAAAATTTTTTTGAAAATATAAATCTTTTCAGATCATTTTTTTCAGCCTGCGATAAAATTCTACTTTATAGTTTAATTTTTTGTATATAATGTAGTCAGAGTCTTTGGTCGCATTGTACATTTAACTGCGACCTTAGTTAAGTCTTTGGTCGCAGTGTAAATGGTTAAATGCGACCAAGGTCGCAGTGTTGTTATTGATAAAGATGGCCAGCAACTGCAATCTAGGGTTGCATTACATGGACTGCGACCTTGGTCGCAGTACGTTAAGTATTAATTTTTTTGTATATAATGTAGTCAGAGTCTTTGGTCGCATTGTACATTTAAACTGCGACCTTAGTCAAAGTCTTTGGTCGCAGTGTACATGGTTAAATGCGACCAAGGTCGCAGTGTTATTATTGATAAAGATGGCCAGCAACTGCAATCTAGGGTTGCATTACATGGACTGCGACTTTGGTCGCAGTACGTTAAGTAAGTGTTGTTTTATTAAGTGTTGTTTTTAGATTAAGTCATTTTTTTGAATCTAAATGAAAATGAAAAGTTGTCTGTTGTCTGATGCGATTTGGAGTCAGTCCGTGAGACGCGACCTTTCATAAAGATTTTATGAGATCTTTTAACGTCAAGTCTACGTTGACGAACCCCGCACCATTCGTTGTTTCCCGAAGCGGTTGTCCACGCGTCGGCTCTTCATTGGTTTAGGCGTTAATGTCTTTTAATGCCAAACGGCGCTGGCGGTTGGAGACCATTAATGCCGACGATTCTGATTAATAAACCATTAATTATGGTTATTATGGGCTGCCTATAAATAGGGCTCACCCTCTCCCTTTAACAGCCATAATTTAGACTGTTTTCTTTCGAGAGCAATTGCTCTGAGAATTTCTGCCTTCTTCAGAGTCTCTAACAGGTGCCTGCCTCCATGGATGAAGATGACCTATGGACAAACTTGATCGATGTTCGTCCACAAGGGAAGAAGTCATAGACCTCATCGTCCACAAGGGAAGAAGTCATGGTCCTCGTCGTTCACAAGGGAAGAAGTCATGATCCCTGACGAGGACTTAAGCCTCACCGAGATCTGCTCTGACTTGATGCAGCAGTCAAGCTTGCTGATAACGGATGGTCAGAGTGGGTATGGCGGCGGGGGATGTGGTGGATATAGTTGTGGGTAGCATACCTTGTGAGGTCTCACTCTCCCTCTCTACCCCAGAAGTGACATCGAGGAAACTCCATGCTCACTGGATAACCTTCTGGTGAAGAGATGTTCATCAACGAAAGATCGTATCCCGGCACTTTGGAGGGTCAGTTGGAATCGGAGGATTCTGCTGCCACCAGACCTCAAGAAGAAGATTGCTCTTAGTCAACAAGGGCTCTTCTTGGCTCTTTTGATGTTTAGTCTTCTTGGCTACTTGATGTTTAGTCTTCTTTGTAACACTCAATCTTATTGTATAACAGAGCGTTTTGTATCATTTTCACATGCCTGGAGATAAATGTCTGGACATAAATAAAAGACCTCAATAACACCACTGCTCTTAGTCAACAGGGGATTTTTTTGATGTTTAGTCTTCTTTGTACTGCTATATTGTAACACTCAATCTTATTGTATAAGAGATCATTTTGTATCATTTGCACATGCCTGGAGATAAATGCCTGGACATAAATAAAAAGCATATGTTTTTTTAATAAACTACGAACTTGGTCGCAGCCATGCATTGCAAACAAAACAACTATGACCATAGATGACACTGCGACCAAGGTCGCATAAGATACATTGCAAACAGTAACTACTGCGACCAGGGTCGACACTGTGACCAAAGACTGCGACTAAGCAACTGCTGCGGTGACGTGTCACCTCGTCGCAAGGTTGTTGTTGACCTCGTCGCAGTGTTGTTGCTGATTAAGACTAAAGACCAGCAATAGCGACCAAGATTGCAGATTATTTTTTTAAGACTGCGGCCATCAACTGCGACCAATATCGCAGTGTTGTTGTTGATTATTTATAAAGACCACCAACTGCGACCAAGGTCGCAGTGATGTTGTTTATTAAGAGTAAAGACCAGCAACTGCGACCAAGGTAGCAGTGTTGTGTTTGATTAAGACTAAAGTCCAGAACTGCGACCAAGGTCGCAGTGTATTTATTAAGTCTGCGTCCAGCAACTGCGACCAATGTCGCAACCTTTCATTTTAAAAATTTATAAGGGTAAAGTAATATAATTATTAACTGCGTCCATGGTCACAGTATATTCGTTTAGCGTAAAATATTTAAAATGAAGGTTTGTAACAATTGTACAACATTTTCACCAAGACATAGTAGTCAAAAATGTAATTCACACAATTAACTTTAGAAAATAGATTTATATATATTTAAAAAAAACAAAATACAATTTTTTAAACTTCTAATCCTCGTCATCACCATCGTAATGAGAAAGAAGTTTGCGACTTTGGTCGCAGTACTGAAGGAGGTCGCATTGCTATACGATAGCATGTTTCCTCCAGTATTCTTTATTCTGTATTAAGTATGCGACCATGGAATATTTTTTACTTTTCAATGCTAGAAGTCGCTGTCGTCATATAAAGGGGTATTTTTGTCAATTTGTTTCACGATTGTTTAGGCGGGATTTTTTTGTGATTTTTTTGGCGCCCACACTCTGCGCCGATGTGTGGCATATATTCAGCCACGTCCCGCAGGCTGAGAAACTCTCTCAGCCTGCAGGCTGAGGTACAGTAAGCCCTATATATATATATTATATTATATATATATATAATATATATATATATATATATATATATATATATAATATATATATATATATATATATATATATAATATATATATATATTATATATATGATAGACATCAGTTACATGTATGCCATGATAGATACTCGATAGTTCACATGACATGGTTATACATCTAACTCTGTTACTGATTGATTTTTATTACTGTTCATTGATATTTATGCATGCCTTCTCTTACCTGTTATATTCCAATTTATAATTTCATTTCATATACTCACACATTATATATATATGCACTTTTTCCTTTTATTTTACAATCTCATTGGTTCACTTTCTGACGACCCTGGGTTTGCATGTCTAGATATTGGATGTTTTATATTATTGATTAGGTGTTCGTTAAGATCGTACATGTTGCAAGGGGCTGGAGCGTCTACCTATTCTGGTATTATTGCTTTTTTTTATTCCTGCTATTATTCTTTGATTCTTGTACATCAGAATTAACTTTTATTTCATTTCTTATTTCATCTGATATCATGTGTGGACATTTATATGTACTGTTAGTGTTATCATATTATCAAGGTGATTGATGTAGCTTGTTCAGATTATTTTAGTCTTAGCGTGTATACTTGGGGTTTCTTCTCGCGTATATACATCGTCGACTCTTATCGCGCTCTATTTTCACGTATTTTGGAAAGCAAGGCGTGACATGGGGGTGAGGGCTTCCCAGTTCATCACAGTTCTTGGTCACTTGAGGCTGATCACGAGATTCGCGTTTTTGTAATAAAAAGCGAAGGTGGCATGTTGGTGTGGCCTTTGTCTGGACGCGATCTCGCGTTCTGCAAGAGAAACGTGAACCTCGCAGTTTGGCACAGTTACAGGCTGGACACGGGTCTCGGGCTCTTGAAATGATACGCATACCTCACATTTTGGCATTGCGACGCACAGCTGATGAACGTTAGTCTCGCGTTTCGTCAGAGAAACGCAGGTTTGACCCTTGCGTTTAGTGCTAGTGGCACATACTGTAACTGCAGTGTCTTTTGCTTGTTGAAGACAAGCGCGACGACTTTGTTGACATTCAATATTCTGGCTGAGTCGCAGGGGTTGTTGGAATCTCTGACAACCTAGAGTTGCAGAGTTTTGAGAGGAGAGTGACGGCGAGATTGATCTTCACCATCATTTTAATCGTGTACCAATACACTGGCCTCACAGGTCTCTTGAGAAACGTTGACGCGGCCCACATGGGTTTCTTGGGAGGTTTTTTAGAACCTCACTGGAAGTAACGCTGCTTGTTTTATGAACAAGTGCGCGGGTCACTTTTGGAGAAGTCTTCGAAGAGACTTGAGAGCGAGTTGCCACGTTACTTTGAGGCTAATCAAGCCTGAAGAGAGAAGCTTCTTAACTTTTCTTGGTCGAATTCGATGACAAGTGATTCACCCATTGACCAAGGAGCTTAAAGCCAGCTTGCGCTATGGCCTCCTTGTTAGTAGAGAATGAAATCCCCAGCGGATTCACCATCCTCTATTGGACCGAAAAAATTGAAGCGTTTAAAAATCTTTGTTGATTACAAAAGAGAGTTACAATGGATCAAAATTCAATTACAGAAGACAGGAGAGTGTCTGTATCTCCCCTTTATTTAAGTGGATTCTTTTATAGTGGTGGAGAGTGATTATTGTTCTCTGTTGATCAGCATAACCGAAAGCTTCTCTTGGATCTTTGTGGTTGCTCTCAAAGAGATGAATGGAACTCTACTTGAAAACAACAAGTGTTAGAGTCTTTCCTTTTCAAAAGGATTTCTCTCTCTCTCTCCAATGCTGAATTCTGGAGCAAGTTAGATGAATTTCTCTCTAAAGGCTTTTTGAAATCACTGAACCAGCCTACCCTCTCTTCATAGCTTCCATAACTATTTATAGGGGTTCTCAGGCATAAAAATATCCACTAAAAATTCTCCATAATTGGAATTAACTCCCATTTTACGTGGGTGTTAATTGACTCTGTAATGGGATTCAGTTACAAAAACGCGAGTCTCGCACTAGTCACAAACCTTGTTCTTTTGTTAGATGCGGAGCTTATAGGCTTGCATCAGGATGGGAACGAGGAGCTTACATGCTTGCGTTGAAGTTAAAAACGCGACGCTACTCAGACCCGTGTTTGAGTGGAACGCGAAGCTAGTCAGGCCCGCGTTTTGATGATCAAATCTTTGCGTCTCATGCTTGATGAATTCTACATTTGAGTTTGAAACACCATTCTTGCATCTGGCTTGAGACCCGTGTCAGGATTGGGGCACGACCCCTTTGTCAGTGTGAGATTCGCGTTCATGGCTTTTATCTTCATTGATTTTTAGACAGCCTACAACAGAGTGTGAAAACTACTTATAAGTCTACTATCACTTTGAGTAGGAAACTCACTTACAATGTATGGATCGAAGGCTGTGTATGAAGAGTAATTGCAGCTCGTGGAACTGGTTCATTACGATTTGTGAGTGCGTGATAAGGGCCTCTTTCTCTCTTTATAGGAGTTTTTCTTCCCCATTGCTTGAATTGCCTTTTTCATTAATATAAAAAGAACTAAAGAAAACATTGGATTCTTTTGAGAGAATTATAAATTATTAAGAAACGAATGCATTTCTTTTTAGACTCGTAACTGCTTCAAGCAACTATAATAGATTTCTCAGTATGCTGTACTCGTAGGAAAATCTAAATGGCTGATGCTAGAGATTATAGTATGTTAACATATTCCATCTTGAATGGCATTGAAGTTTTTTTTCTTTTTGGAAAGTTAGTGGGTCTAAAAATCATAATGAACTCCCCCCCGTTTTTTTTAGTTGGTTCGTTAGAGTGCTTTTGTAGATTTCTTAGGAATCTAATCACCTTAATACTCTATTTGTTGCACAAGAGGCACACTATGATACTCATTATCTTGAGTAGAAAATTATGTTAGTCAAATATTAGTCAAGTTCAAATGAGAAAATGCAGAGTTTTCTAACGTGGAAAAGATGTGGGCAACTTTATTTCTCTAATTGAAAATCTCAACAGGAATACTGTTTTGCGGCCCACATCTAAATAATGCTAAGGACTGGAGGCAACAATGTAGGAAAAAATGCCCGTTTCTAGAGGAGTTTCTCTAACTGAGATTGCCTACATTGACTCATTTAATGTAGATGCGTCTTTTCTTGTTTTCTTCACTTCTCTTCCATCTTCCATCAACCGAGGGCCAATGATCTGAGTGACATTATTCAATGTTCCACATTTAGAGCTGAGACACATAAAATCTTACGAGTACGAGTCAAGTACCCTACATAACATATGCATTCACACATACACTTTCTGTTACATAATTACTTTTAAGAAAAAAAAAAGTATGAAATAGCAAGAATGACAAAGGGTTGATTCAAACTAAAAAATTCAACCCATTAAGAGATCCGAGATCCACTTGAAGATCTAAACTCATTAATTTGTGTTCATGTGATATTCTTCTTCATGCATATAATTTGCATTCTAGATAGTTTTTCTTGCTCAAATATGTATCTTCCTATGAAAGAATGTCAGAGATGATAGAAATATTTAAACACTATTGATGGTCGCTGATACTACATATTTATTGTCACATTCTCATATTTATGATATAATAAACTCTTGTTTTAATCTTATTTGTTGTGTAATTATATGCAGGCCCATTACTAAAGGAGAAGAAAGAGAAAACAAGCCCAAAAGCCCATCAAAATTCTGATTTAATTCAGAATTAATTCAAATCAAAGTTAGGGCAAATTAAGAAGATAAGATCGGTTGAAAAAATAGTTAAATCAGATCTCTACAAATTAATTGGTTAAAGTTGAAGATAAAAGGAGGTTTCGTCAAAATTCAGGACCCATACTGAAAATCCAGCTGGAGAGAAAGCCAAATTATCAAAGCAGAGTGATTGAAAAGTGAAAGAGTAATGAGAATTACCATCTAGCTTTGGGCTAACAGGTCGTGTCCATGAGAAGGAATGCGAAAGAAGCTTTTCAATGAATTGTTAAATAACAAAGAATAGTGTTTGTGTTTTTCTTTCTTTTTTTTTTATATTGAAAAAGAGAATGGAGAGTAAGGGAATGATTAAAAGAAAAATTGAAAATTTAGAGAAGGCTTTGAAAAGGTGATCTTTAAAAAATATTGAAGATTATTTGGTTGTTTTTAATATAGGAAAAAGATCTAGGCTCACTATCTTACTACTCAACGATGTGTTCTTCTCTTAAATTCTTAGTGCCTCAACTTGATTATAGGCAAAAACTTAAGTTTTAGTTTCGAAATTATTAAGCAAAGCAAATAAGATTGTTTGGAAAAGTTTAATTATTTTTCTTAAGAAATCCTTTTGAACTGAATGTTAAATCATCAAGTTTCTTTCAAGTATGAAATAAAAACAAGTTCAAGTGATACTTTAAAAGAAATAGAAGTTTAAAAATCCAAATCCATACTCATGTGCCTTCAAGAACACTTTCAAAGAAGAAAGGCTTAGTTTAAGGCATACATATGATTCCGTTTGAGTTCTTTACATCAAAACCATTCAAACAAGAGGGATCAAAGAGAGGGACGATAGTGAGCCTAGAAAACAAGTTTAGCTACTCATGAATGATGTAAAATAAGACATGTAAATAACACAAGACATACCCATGAAATATTGTAGAAGAAGAGAAAGCTTGATCCTTTATTGATGTCACTTCAACTTCAGGTTACAATCACTCTCTCTCACTGGTATTTGGAATGAACTACAAATTAAAAAAAATAGAGATACAACTTCTCATACTATCTAACAAAGAACCTAAGCTCTAAAAATAAAGAGAAAAACTTAAACTAACTTTCGGACCCATTTTCTCTGAAAAATGCAGTATTTATAGGCAAAAATCAAACGGGGGGGGTGTACGAAGATAGGGGGAGCAAACGCTCCCTCAACAGACACAACCAAGCCACAGAAATGTAGCTTTGTCCATGTTTTCGCTGCCATGGTGTGGCAGGAAGCCACATCTGGCTGGTGGTGATCCCTCGTTTACTGATATGCCTTTATCTCCTGCCAGTTTTTCCATTGCAGCTCCTGGATTTGACGAAACGGTCTTTATTTTTGGCTTTAACTAATTGATTTGGGAAGATTCATTTTAACTGATTTTCAACCTCTCTGATTTTCCATGATCTGCCCTAATTTTCTGATTTCGAATTAATTCTGAATTAAATCAGAATTTGATGGGCTTTGTGCTCATTTCTCTTCTCTTTCCTTTAGCAATGGGCCTGCATTTTATAAAGAAAAATAAGACTTATTAATAGGATTTATTAGATAATAAACATGGTAATGTGACACTATATATGCAATATATGTGACCGATCACACCCCCACACTTATCTTTTGCTCGCCCTCGAGCAAAACATCAAGACTAATCATAATCAATTATTAGATCACTTTCGCAGGTTACTCGATTACACTGAGCATGTGCAACAAACCGTTAAACCTATAGGTTACCCCTAAAGGACGAGTTTTGTCTCGTGAGGTTTTTAATGGACTGCACCCACAAAATTCATAAAGAAAGAGAAAAAATGTTAGTATTTTCGAAAAGTATTTTGAAAAGATAGAAAATATTTGAGGTAATATTGTAAGAGTTCATATAATCTATAAGTTATCAGAAAATCGAACTTTCCATTCCTAAACTTAATCTCTATTAAAAAACATGTCATCAATCAAAGTAAGGAGTCAAATTATATTTCTCATCTAGTCTATTACTTTACCCTAAGTCATATGCACCTTCGTGAGCGTGAAGTTTGACTAAGGGTTCTTTAACTTTAACTCTTATGCCTTATTTATATTTATTTATATATTTTTATATTTTTTGGTGATATTTATTCCTCAATTCCATTAGGTTTTCTAATCTGCCCATGTAACGAGTTTTTAGTCAGTGACACCCAAACCGGAAAGTCTTAGGGCACCAGGTGAGAAAACACCCCTAAGGACTTAAATACTCGAGCAAACCAAGAGTTTTTATTTATAAAATGTACCCCTTTAGACGTGAATACTTGTGCTTCGTGATGCACAAATACCCAGCTTAATCAGAGAATTTATATACTTTTTTTAAAACTTATCTAATTATCTTTTGCATAAATACCAAGGCTTGCTTAGGCCAAAGCACCTAGCTAATCAATAACTAGATTTGCGTGTATATATATATATTATTTTTCTCCTTTTTTTTATATAAGGCATAAGAATTTTTTGTCTTTGAACCCAAGTATGTAAGTGTATAAAGTGTACATATTTCTTTAAGTAAAGATCAAGGCTAAATTACTTTCTTCAATTTACTTCCTAACCTTAAAAATCAAACAGTTATCTTATTTTGATCAAGTATAAGAAATCCTAATTATGATTTTCCTATTCCTTAAAATTAACTTAATTTCTTAAAAAAAATATATCAAAATATTGTTCTTTTCTTTCAAAAGTTTATATATATATATTTTTTCTTTTCTTTTTTTTTAGTTATTAGTCATGTTAGAGCCCTCCCCACACTTATCTCATGCATTGTCCCCAATGTATGAAGAAATGTATAGATGCATGAAATGAATGTAAAAGAGGAAAGTTATCAATACACTGGGTCGAAAAGACCCATAGCCGTTTCATTTACCAGCACCGATTCCAAGAAAGGTTTAAGGCGTTGACCATTTACCTTAAAGTCATGTGGAAGCATGGTTTTTACAGCGAATGGCCCAGTTCATTTTGATTTTAATTTTCCTAGAAAAAGATGAAGCCTAAAATTATAGAGTAAGACTTTTTTGTCCAGGGACAAAGTTTTCCTTATGATGTGTTTATCATGAAAAATCTTAACTCTATCTATAGTGATCTTAGCATTTTCATAGGCCTCATTTTTCAACTCCTCTAATTTGGAAATTTGTAATTTCTGAAGGTCACCGGCCTTAGTTAAGCCAAAATTTAGCTGCTTGATTGCCCAGAAGGCCCGGTGCTCTAACTCAACGGGTAGGTGGCAAGCCTTCCTAAAGACTAACATATAAGGAGATATCCCTAGAATTATCTTAAAAGCAGTCATGTAGCCCATAGGGCATCTACAAGTTTGGTGGACCAATCTTTTCGGTTTTGGTTCACAGTCTTCTCCAAAATAAGCTTAATTTGTCTATTGGAAACCTCAACCTGCCCACTGGTCTGAGGATGCTAAGGTGTGGACAATTTGTGAGTTATGGCATACTTTTGCATAAGATCTTTAAAGGATCTATTGCAAAAGTGAGTACCATTAACACTGATGATAGCACGAGGGGCTCCGAAGCGTGAGAAAATGTTCTCTTTTAAAAACTTTATGACAACTTTGTTATCATTAGTTCTACTAGGAATGGCTTCTACCCACTTGGATACATAGTCCACAGCAACCACTATGTATTGGTTTCCAAATGAATTAGAAAATGGACCTATAAAGTCGATGCCCCAAACATCAAAGAGTTCTATTTTAGAATTGGGTTGAGGGGCATCATATCTCGTTTTCAAGATCCTTCCTACCATTTGGCATCTAGGGCACATCTTGCAAAATTCATAAGCATCTTTGAATAAAGTGGGCCAATCGAACCCACTTTACAGCACCTTTTCAGCATCTTGCGGGGACCAAAGTGTCCACGGCATGCAAGTTCGTGACAGAAGGATAAAACACTCTTAATCTCTTCATCGGGAATGCATCTCCTAATAATTTGGTCAGAACAGTACTTAAAAAGATTTGGTTCCTCCCAAAGAAATACCGGACTTGAGATAAGAACTGATATATATCATTTTAGACCAATGAGATGGAGTTTGTTTGTGACTAAGTAATTCACTATATCAGCAAACCGAAGTTCCCTAAAGACAACTATTCCTCATTTATAGGCAATTCGTTGCATGGAGAGTTTGGATTCTCGAGAGATGGTAAGCAACGAAATTTTCTATGCCTTTCTTATCTCGACTCTCGAGATCAAATTCTTGAAGAAGGAGGATCCAACGAATGAGTCAGGCCATGGCATCCTTCTTCATCATGAGGTACCTAAGCGCAGAATGATCGGTGAAAATTGTGGTTTTGGACCCTAGTAGGTAGGGACGAAATTTCTCTAAGGCAAACACCACTGCCAAGAATTCCTTCTCAGTAGTAGTGTAGTGCATTTGAGCATCGTTGAGATCCTACTAGAGTAGTAAATCCAGTGCTACTTGTTATAAATGTGCTGTCCTAGGACAGCGCCTATTGCAAAATCAGAAGCGTCGCACATGATTTCGAACGGCTTAGACAAATCCGGTGCAAATATTATTGGTGCAGAAATAAGCTCTTTCTTAAGCTTCTCCCAAGAATTCATACATTCAACATTGAAAGTGAAGGACACATCTTTAGCTAACAAATTAGTCAAGAGTCTAGCAATCTTGCTAAAATCCTTAATAAATCTTCGGTAGAAACCGGCGTGTCCTAGAAGGATCGAATATCCTTCATGCATTTGGGCATGGGAAGCTTAGCAATAACCTCAATCTTGGCTCTATCCACTTCAATTCCTTTCTTGGATATTTCATGACCCAAGACAATTCCATGTCTTATCATGAAGTGGCATTTCTCCCAGTTTCGTGTCAGATTTTTCTCAGCACAACATTGGAGGACGAGTTCTAAATGATAAAGACATTGAGTGAATGAATCTCCATAGATGGAGAAATCATCCATGAAGATTTCTAAGAATCGTTCCACTATATCAGAGAAAAGACTCAACATGCTACATTGAAACGCTGCTAGGGCATTGCACAAGCTGAAAGGCATCGATGATAAGCAAATGTCCCAAATAGACATGTGAACATAGTCTTTTCTTAGTCCTCAGGAGCAATGGGATTTGATTATACCCTGAGTAACTGTCCAAGAAACAGTAATACTCGTGGCTAGCCAATCGTTCAAGCACTTGATCAATGAAGGGAAGCGAGAAATGGTCCATACGAGTTGCTGCATTAAGCTTCCTATGTTGGCCCAAAGGCCTTCCACCCTAGTTTTGATGATGATTAACTCATGTAGTTATGTTTACTAATCTTGTGTTGTTTAAGTTTCAGATCATTAACCAAGTTATTAGTTGGTGATTAGCTTCAACAAGGAGTTTAGAAGCTTTTCATGGTGATTCCGGTGCCAAAGCTTAAAGATCATTCCTTTGCACTTGGTGGATCACGGTTTGGGAGCAAGTCTACTTGAAGATTGAAGATCGTCAAGAAGACTTAGGTATCCTAGTTTAGTTTTAGTGTGTTTAGATCCATTTGTAAAGCTTAGTATAGTTGATATGCTCAAGTGCACAACACACACGTTTTATGTTTGGTTTTTGGTTTTCATGAATAGTTGATCAAACAAGTTTAAATTGATATATGTATAGTTGTTTTATTCTATACATGCATGCTTAACTTTTAAACAAACTTATTTTGACTTTTCTATTCATGTATTGAAAAATCAAGTTTGATAAAATACAAGTGTTGGTTTTTGATAAAATTTGCAAGACACAAATATGATTTGAATATGTTGATATATGTCTTGAAATTTTTATCACAAGTTTGTGTTTCAATACAAAATGTTAAAACAAGTTTTATGGAATTTTAAAAAAAAAGATAAAAGAATTTTAAGAGATATTTTAACATGTTGTTTCTGACCAGTTTCTGTCCCAGATTGTGGCTGACAGGCCAGGTCGGTCGACCGCATGGGTCGACCGCACCAAGGGCCGGTCGACCCGTGAGGTCGACCGACGTGCACAGAGCCGTGCACGTCTGGCAGACACAAGGGCGGTCGACCCGGACGGTCGACCGTAACTGAGAGCAGTGCTCTCTGTTTATTTGGGTCGACCGGGCGGTCGACCGTGTTTGCCCAACGGTCACATTTCTGACCGTTGGCGGTCGGCCGGGCCGGCCGACCGGTAGCCTGTCAGGCTGCCAGCTCAGCCTAACGGCTAGTTTTCTGATGGGCCTATATAAACCCCATTTCTTTGGGATTTTGGCCAAGATTTTTAGAGCTGATTTTCTCCAATTCTCTGGTTTTAAAAACAAGTTTTTAAAAAGTGTTTAAAGATCAAAAAGACTCATTCTATTTGTTTTTAAGTGTTTTGTTTATTTCAAAGAAGCTAGTTTTTGGGAATTGTTTTTGAGCAAAAATCTCCATATCATTTTTGGTGTTTTCCCAAGAGTTTTTTTTGATCAAAACACTTAGTTTTCCACACTTGAGCTATATCTTCTATCCTAATCTATTAGGATCTTGTTTTGTGGAAAAGAGGAAAGAAAAGAGAGTTGTGGTCTTTGTAACCACTTGTTGTAAACACCCTTGTTCTTGTTGTATCCCTCTTTGGTAGAGGTTGATCGGGTGATTGGTTTGCTCCCTCTTCGGTAGAGGTGGAGATTGTGTTTACTCCCTCTTGGTGAGGTGGAGTTGGAGTTGGTTGTAAACCCTCTTCGGTAGAGGTGTGGTTGTTGTTGTTTGGCTACAGGCCTACCCCTCGGTTGTGAGGCGGTGTTTGAGAGAAGAGTTCGGTACTCCCTTGTTGTAACAAATCCTCTTCGGTAGAGGTTCCCTCGGTGGGAGATAGTGGATTGGAAATCCTTCACGGTGGTGAAGGCGGGGATGTAGAGCTAGGGGCTCGAACCTCGAACCATATCTTTGTGTTTGCGTTTGGTCCATTGTCTCTCTAACTCTCTCTCTCTTTATATTGTGCAAAAAATCATTCATATCATACATATCATATTTGCTTGTGTATTGCCTTGCATCCTTCATATTGCTCATCCTTATATGCTTGGTTGTTTGTGTATGCCTCACTTATACTTAACCACAAGAGCTTCACATAGCACCTCAACCCATTCAAGGGGAATCA
The DNA here is from genome assembly GCA_038442645.1 of Agave tequilana. Classification (NCBI taxonomy): domain Eukaryota; kingdom Viridiplantae; phylum Streptophyta; class Magnoliopsida; order Asparagales; family Asparagaceae; genus Agave; species Agave tequilana. Next base: position 1,801 of record JAVJIF010005733.1, on the reverse strand, counting down.
AGAGGAGTTAGTCCAGAGCCCTTCACGGGGAATTCGCTACACTTGTGTGTTGTATTAAGTGTGTTGCAATATTTGTTTTAAGCTTCCGCATTTAGCGCACTTAGTATCTAGATTAGCACTTACACCTATTCACCCCCCCTCTAGGTGTGTTTTTCATCCTATAGTCAATGCAAACTCGAATCTTCGTGGGAAGTCGAGTTTGGACCAACTCTTTGTTCTCATTTTTCACTACAGTGAAATAGGATTTCTTTGGAACCGCGTGGACAGGACTGACCCATTGGCTATCCGAAATGGGATAGATTATCCCATTGTCTAAGAGTTTCACAATTTCAGTATGAATAGCCTCTTGCATTATAGGGTTTAACCTACGCTGCGGGTCTCTTTTTGGTGTCGCATCTTCATTAAGATGAATGCGATGTTGAGCTATGGTTGGACTCAATCCCTTTATATCAGTCATAGTCCAACCAATGGCTTCCATATGTTTTCTCAGAATTGCTTTAAGATCTTCTTCTTGCCCGTCATTTAAATGGGAGGCAATAATGACTGAAAAAGTCTCTTGTTCACCTAGATAGACGTACTTGAGATGCGCAGGTAAGGCTTTCAATTCTAAAGAAGGGGAAAGCTCATTGGAAGGGTGAGTCAAATTAGTTCGCTCCACGTTTGGTGGAATAAGGTTCGAGGCCCAATCAACAGCCCAGAGTCGACAACCTGATCAAGGTTAAAGTCATCAGAATCTAACTCAAAGTCACACTAAGTTTCTAATTCTAATTCTTTCCTGTGTTCACTTGTCAAGTTCTCAATGAGGTTGACTTCAAATGTTTGATCCTCAACATCACGGGGTTGCTTTTCTAGGTTGAAGACATTAACTTCTCTAGTTATGTCCCCAAAGGTTAACCTCATGGACCCATTCCTATAATTGATAATGGCATTGGCAGTAGCAAGGAATGGTCGCCCTAGGATAATAGGAGTTTGAGCCCTAGGATTTGACACAAGTTGTGTCTTTAGAACTATTAAATCAACGGGGCAGATAAACTCTCTGACCAAGATAAGGACATCATTAAGTTTCCCCTTTGAAACTTTCACTGAATGGTCAGCCAGTTGGATAGTGACTCGAGTTGGACTAAGATCACCCAACCCGAGTTGTTGATAAACTGAGAATGAAGCAAGTTGATACTTGCTCCCAAGTCAAGGAGTGCACGACTAATCTCAGCTTGTCCTATGGTGCAGGCAATGGTGGGACAATCCGGATACTTGTACTTGACAGGGATCGGACCCAACAGTAACTCACTAATGTTAGTGGCTAAGTGATTAGTCCTCTAATTTTGCATAATTTTCATCACATTCTCATATTTATTTTATGTAAAATTCTGCTAATAAAATCTTGCTTGCTTGATCCTAAGTCCATGGTGTGCAAATGAAGAAGAAGACCCTAAATCACCATTTAATGGGTGAATAAAGGCCTACCAAGTAGCTATTGACTTTAGGGAGGAGATTTTGTCAGCCCAGGGCATCAAATCACAAATCCAGGAAATCAAGTAGACAGGGGACAGACTGGGCGACGTGCTGCCCGAAGCCAGCGCGCGCGCCCCCTGGCAGGACCGCGGACGCGGCCCAGGCCGCGTTTTCGTGGCCCTATGCGCGTGAACGCGCCTGCGCTTTGGGCCAAGGGTCGTCCCCATGGCCCCCTTCCCCCTGGTGCCTATAAATAACCCCCAGGGGCTTCAGTGGGAGATATCCAGAGAAAGAGTTATATTTTGTTGCTTTGTTAGGAGTTATAGTTGTTTTAAGTTTTCTTCTTCTT